>JAQMYF010000002.1:24018100-24034671 GCA_030014195.1 Neosilurus mollespiculum | reverse complement strand
GCCCCCTTTTATCCTCCGGTGGGGATGAGGAACAGGTGAGCTAATCAGGGCGGAGCCTGTAATCAGAAACACACACATGGGAGAGGAGAGAGCAGATCAAACAGAACAGACATGACTAAGTCCTACAGCGGGACCTCACAATAACTTTAATTAGGTTTTTTTGTTTGTTTGCTTGTTTGTTTACATAATGCACCATGATTAAACAGAGTATCTCCTGTTGTGATTCTTTTAGATTTGGGATTAATAATGTGTGACCTTCCAGCACAAAAACAGCTGGAAGTCTCAGGACCACATTGTGATATATAGCAGATGCATTAATATAAACATATAATTTGCCTTAGCACATAGCACTAATGACAGAACTGGTGATATATAACAATCAACAAATTTTGACCAGTGCTTTGACCAATCTATTTAAATTAAGATTATCGCATAAAGTGTTCAAATGACTCTGGCTTAATCAGGATCTGGACTGTGAACGAGTCTGTGAATAACGAACATGACACTCTCTGCTGTCACTATCCCAGTGTTAATTTCATTATTTACCTTCATACAGATCATCAACTCAACCAAAAACCTCATTAAGCCCCTGCCAATCTGGAATATAACAGCATCTGGCATTGTTTTGCCTGAGTAAATGTGTTTTGTGTGGAATCATACAGGAGTAGAAGCATCTTGTAAAGGCCGGGTATTTCAGGGAGATGATGTTCAATTGCGCCGTGTTAATTCACGTGTTATGTTAATTTTGCAAGATGACACTCACAGAGGCTGAAGAGAGCAGCTGGGAAGCCATATGTGAGCGCTGAGATGTTGAAGTCTACCTCTTCAGTGAATTCACTGCATCTGTCAACCTAAATAACACAAGGAAGCAGGACAAGGACCTCTCAAGATTGCAGTTCCAGAAGAATATAAAAAAAATTTTAAGGTTGTTTGAACTTTATGTGCAAATTAAAAAAGATTGATCAATATGAAACAGTATGCTTAATCTCTCCACTCCTGTACATTTCTCTGCTGCTTTTAAAAATGATGTTGTGCACTCAGGGTCCCCCCACTGCTTTGATAATGACAAGATTACCTGTTTATTTTATTTCCAGGTTAACCTTGGTGCTTCGTTCAACACCAGTTGACATGCAGGAGTTTATTTTGTGATATAAAATGGAGTTAGCATGTCCACCTCACAGCAAAAAGGCCTGGGTTTGATTTCCGGACATTACTTTTGGAGTTTGCATGTTCTCCCCGTGCTAGCGTGAGTTTCCTCCGAGTACTCCGGTTTTCTCCCATAGTCCAAAAACATGCACAGTAGGCTAATTGGCTGTTCCAAATCACCCCTAGGTGTGACTGTAGGTGTGAATGGTTGTATGTGTGTTGGCTCTGCAATGGTCTGGCGAGCTGTTCAGGGTGTACCCTGCCTTTGCCCAGAGTCAGCTGAAATGGGTGCTAGCCTCCCCGCAACCCTAATTAGGATTAAGAAATTGAATATATAATGGAATTCAATTAATCACAGTGTGGGTATTTTGACAACCAAATTGTGAAGAAATTTATTGTAAGTTATGTATGTTAGCTCAAATAAGGTGATTTATTTACACAGAATTATTACTTCAGCTGGATTTCTTATCCAGCAAAATAATTGAACCAGACATATAGTAACAGTACTGCTGAAAATACTCTTTACTGCACAGTTAAAAAGTTTCATTGTAATAAAAGGGGAAATTTGCAAAAATGTAAGAGCTTAGGTTAGGTTAACAGACGATCTCAGACTAATTAACACACAAACATTGATTATTAACTACGACTAACAAACAAAGACTAGGCAAGGCAAATGATGGATGGATTAATGAAATGACTGTACCAAAACAATATTAACAGAGACTTGATATTGCTAAAGGATAATGTCTGAGACTAGTCAGAGACTGTGATGATGATCAAGGTAGTTTAACAAAAAGGTATCATGAGTTACCAGAAATGTTATCAAAAGCTGTGTTACACATCCCTTTTGTGTGAACTGGGCTCCCATGCTGTTTCGAGATATCGGGTCATATGTTGATATGGTGTGCTCTCTGCACTTTGTCTTTATTATGATCCACAGAGAGTGGTGTCTTCATGTGTTTCATTTAGAGCTGGGCATCTTGGCGGTGATCTGGCCTGGCATGAAACTCCTTTTCCCCATCTGTCTTTTGCCATGCTGCTCTTAGGTTTTACGACATCTGATGATCACTTCTCTGTGATCAAGAAGACTGCTGTGACCGCATTGCTGCCCCTCGTTGCAACCCGAGGTTCCTCTCCCCATTCTTCTTGTTGTTACTTGTCTATTCCATAGTTTTTTCTGTTTTTTTGTTTGCCCCGTGTTACTCATGTGTTGCTCTTGTGTAGGTTGAGTTGTTGATTTGATGGTGTTGTTCTGGGATGGTGAGTCCAGACTTTATGCTTATTAATGAGCTGGTATTCAGGCCTCTGGCCAATTGCCAGCACTTCATCACCAGAAGTGTTATCTCCAGAGGGCCAATGACTTCTCAATTCATAGTTTGCTTGCTGCTACAATCAAAGTAATATAACCAGGTACCTGTCTTTTCCGGGTACACCTATGTGAAAACTAACAAATATGTTCAGGAGACCATGAGATTCATTTAAATATGAAGACTGTTATATTTGGCTGGACAGATTACATTCTTCTGGCTGATTGAGAATTTTAGATGAGATAAATTAATTTATCACATGATCTCTGTCCTTTACTATATGTATTTTATTGCATACATTCACACAGTTTCCGGATAAGTAGTACTTTGATGTACTAAACTGTATTCTAAGAAATAACACACAGTTAACCTTTGGACTGCATGTATAGGTGTGTGTGTGTGTGTGTGTGTGTGTGTGTGTGTGTGTGTGTGAGAGAGAGAGAGAGAGAGAATGGATCCACACTTTTGCAATCTTATGATGAACACTGTGAAATTTATACAAAAGTTTAACAACAGAGATTGTTAATATAAAATTGATAAATGAGAAAAAGGGGTTTAGTAACTAGTTAACCTAGTCAGGGAGATGCATTTCTTTAACCAGGGGTGTCCAATCCTGTTCCTTGTGATCTACCTTCCTAAAGAGTTTAAGTCCAACCCTAATGGGGAATGGGCACTCCTGCCTTTAGCCATCTGGTGTGAAACTTTAAGATCTTCTTAAGCTGGTCATGGGGGTTTGTTTAAAAAAAAATTAAATTTAAGGTTTTCCAGTGTTTTATGATACTTTTAGGCTCAAAGGATGGACCATTTGGGTCAAATAAGGCCTGAACAAAGTTGAAGAGGGGAGGTTTCAATGCAGTTTTCCAAAGTGAGATTTCGTGGATGATTTTATTCAAAGGTCTAGGGTTGAAATTTTTTGATAATATTTGTGCATGACTGGAATGTTCCTACACAATTATCAACAGCAGTCTTGTCGCAGGTACCCTACCGGCATGTTTTCAGCATGCAGTAGCACAGCCATTGATTTAAAAACCCTGTCAAATTTTGCTGTCCTGAGATCTAAATTCCGTACTGCTCCTTTAAGAGCCTCCATGCTGCCGCAATTAGTGGTGATTAGTAACAGCTGTTTCCATGTCTATATATTACACACCTGTTCTGTTGTCTTGCCTCTCTCATAAGCAGCGGTGTTCCAGCAATCTTCCCAGTGGTTTGTCCCCATTAGCTTTTGCCTGTTTTGTCACTGGAATTCTCCCCCTTCGTGACATATTTGGACTTTTTGGATTTTACTCTGTGCCTTCATGAGTGCCTCTATGTTTTTGAACTTGGACTGTCTCAGGATTTGGAATCCCAGATTTGTTACTTTGCCAGTGCCCTGTTAGTTCCCTCTAAGTGGCTCTGCAAATCCCTAGTCACCCCTCTCTAGTGTACCTCCTGGAGAACCGAGTTCCTCAAGCTTACATTTATGGCATTTGGCAGATACCCTTATATAGAGTGACTTACATTCATCATTTTTATACAACTGAGCAACTGGGGGTTAAGTGTCTTGCTCAAGGACCAAACAGTGGCAGCATGGTGGTACTGGGGCTTGAACCGCCCACCTTCGGATCAGTAATCCAGAGCCTTAACTACTGAGCCCCCACTGCCCCAACCTCACCAAAAGTACAATATATCATTGGAATTATTATCTCCAGTCTCCACCCCAATCTTACTTCTGTTGTGTTCCCGCCGAGCATTTGCTGTGTTCGACCTGACGCAATGTCCACTGAAGCGCTGCCTCCACTCCTCATGCCTGTATCAATAAATTAACCAAACTGTTGTGCTCTGCATCCTCATTTGCTTACTGTTATGAACTTGACAAACCCAGTCTGGATGCTTCGGTACTCTCTAATTTTAGCCCAATTTCCAAACTTTTATTTTCTTTTGAAGCAACCATTCGCACTTACATTCACAACTATGGGCAATTTGGAGTAGTCAGTTAACCTAATGTGTGTCTTTGAACTGTGGGAGGAAACAAGACTACCCAGAGGAAATGCATGCAAGCATGAGGAGAACATGTAAACTGTATGCAGGAATGCTCTTAGCTGAAATTTAAACCCCAAACCTTCTCACTGTAACGTGACAATGCTAACCAGTGAGGCACCAAGTCCCTTCTTGGGAAACATTCCACTGTTATTCAAGTGACAACCAAATTTACCTCCAAAGCTGGAGTGACACATAAGGACCACTGTGTGTCTTCTTGAATTGTTGTCATTGTCTATTGTCACACTTATTCGTAATCCACAACTTCTCCTGAACGGTCAACTTATTTCAACCCAACTTTTACAGAATTTTATTTACATATTTTTGTGCACCTCCTGGTTTTGTTTTGGGGGTTTTTTTGGTTTTTTTTGTGTTAATGAAATTTTGGGGTTTCCTATAGCAAATCATGGACTTTGACATTGGTCCACATGGGGTTGTCATTGTTAATCTGCAACTCGTAAATCTACATCTGTGAATGAATTATGACCTTTCACAGAATTCCCTTTACCTAATACAATTTTGTACCTCTAGAGATGGCTAAAAAAAAAAAGAGAGAAAGCCAAAATGTTTTTTAACAGGGTGCATAGACATTTAAAATCCAATGTAAATGCAGACATAAAAATTGTGCTTGAAAACTATGCCACTAGTATGAAAAACTATGAATGATCAAACCTGTCTATTTTGTTTCTTTTCTGGCATTGTGCAAATTATTCACCGGCAGAAGCTATTTCTCTGCATGTCTTTCCAAATAGCAAATAATGAATAATAAAATTAAACTAATAAAATGACTACCTAAAGATAATAATTTTTTTTTAATCATAATTAATTTGCCCTGCGATGGCCTGGTGGGCTATCCAGGGTGTACTTTGCCAGCCTCCCTGCAACCCTAATTAGGATTAAGCAGTTCAGAAAATGAATGATTGAAAACAATTAATTCACAAAACTGAACCATCAGGGTTAGAAGTAATGATAATTATTTATCAATCCACCCATCCTTAATTATTAGATGCCCTGTATACTGCGCTTGATTTAAAGACAAGTTTTAACTTTTTTTGTTTTTCAGCAATTTTTACAAATTGTTTGTAGCTGCTCCTGAAGTATTATTGGTTTGCATTTGATGTGGTTTCGCATGCCAGTCTTTAGGTAGCTCACAAATTTGAATTTCTCACCCCAGATGTAGCTCATTACAAACCTCAAATATGTTTTAGAAATGAGTTTAACTTGTTTCTGCTCAATCATAACTAACCATTTAAACAGCGCATTACTGTGATCTTGCAATTCATTTTAAAATCTGCTGAATTGTATTTGAAACTTTCCACAAATTTGGTTTGTCCAGAAATTCCAGTTGTGTTAATCTCCTACTTGTAGCAGAACTGAAAGGGAGGCATATATTCCCAGTGCACTTTATCGCTCTCCATCTGTGAACACTCCTGGCATGAGCATGGAGTCACATAGTTAGTGCTATTGCAGCATCATTAGCACCGCCACTGATGGCTGCTGCTGTGCTTTACTTAATGTAACTATGGACCATCCACTTAAAACAGCCAGATGGTGTGGAGAGCAATTTGCTCTTTTTTCACTGAAACTCTAACTTGGCAGCTAGAAAGAGGAACTAACCAAGTACTGTTTTTGCTTATCACTCTCTGCAATCCAGATGTTTATGTTGATTGTGGGTGGCAGCTAACTATATGCTTTTTTTCTAAATGTGATCATGCAGTTGTAACAATTAAATCATCCAGAAGACTTTTTTTTTTTTTTTTTTTTAATCTGTTCACTTGATTTTTAGGGGTTTTAAAAGACATTCTGTTCAAATCAGTCAAATCTCTTCAGATATCAGATAAGTCCTTACGAACAGTAGCAATTATAGTCTAGTTATCAGAGTATTTCACTAGAGTGCAGCTAGTTTCAGGTTGTCTAGAAAGATGTTGAACAAGTAGGGCACACTTACACTCTCTTGCATTTTACATGTATTCATACACTTCCATTCACACCTATAACCATGTGACCCCACTCTCTGTTGCCCATCTTGAAAGAAACTAATATACCAGTTGATAAGCACAGGGTGAAAGGGCCAGATATAGGCCAGACAAGGGCTTTATAGACAAAAGAACATGATTTGAGGAATTAAAGACCTATGGTATTAGTGTCCTGTTTGTCCAATATTACACAAATAGCCCAAGGCGCTGCTCAAACAGCCTCTTATAAAATGAGTGGAACACTGTCTTTCAAATGTTCTGGCAATAAAAGGAATTATATTTATTAATAATTAGTCTTCGGTGGAAGTGTCCACTTTAGGAAGCAGATTCAAGTTTGCCATTTTCCAAGTCTTGGGCAAGCACTGTGTATGCAGAGATATGTTCCAGACAGCCTGCACAGCAGGAACAAGTTCAATAGAAAAGTTCTACCAAATCCAGTAAAGCTCCTTTCACAAACAACCTGCAATTTTTTTGTCGTATGAATTAAGCAGGGTTATGACATAAGGGACTGATGTACGTTAGGCTGAGGTGGATTTGAAAGCTGCGTAATTGCATTCATATATAAAATATGCACTGTACACCTGTCATAAGGAAAATAGTTCAGGTCTGTAAGTCAAATCAGCAATGTTCATATGAAAGTGATATGACTATTGCAATACAAAAGACAATTTTCATATGATATTCCTGTGATACATGGTTGATGTACAATCACTGTACATACGTTACATGCCGTTCAAATGCTTAAGTTAATTAAAATGGCTGTCATTAAGATGTCATTAGATGACCAAAAAAAATGTATGAACTTTGACTAATTAGTGTACCACAAATGTAGGATACCAGAGGGCATCAAGCAATAGAGCTAGGAAATGGACCTGATGTTGAGAGTTACAGTGGCTTGCAAAGTTATTAAAGTATTTTGGGAAGTTTTGTTTTTCAGGCAATTTACACAACATGCCAACAATGTTAAAGATGCAAACAAGAAATAGTGTAAAACACAGAAAACTTGAAGGTGCATAACTGTTCATCCTCCCAAAGCCAATACTTTGTGAAGCCACCTTTTGCAACAATTATAGCTGCAAATCTCTTCAGTATATTTCTCTGAGCTTGGCACATGTAGCCACTGGTTGTTTTCAAATTCTTTAAAGCAAAAATACTGGAGTTCCTTCAAGAATCCCCCCAAGAATTTGTGTGTATTTAGTACCTTCTATCATTGCCTTGATTCTGACCAGTTTCCCAGTCTATGCCAATGAAAAACGTCTCCATAACATGATTCTGCCACTATCATGCTTAACTGTGGAAATGGTATTCTTGGGGTGACAAGTGGTATTGGGTTTGTGCAGGACATAAAGTTTTTCTTCATGGCCAAAAGGTTTTAGTCCCATCTGACCAGAGGACCTGGACAGACACACCAGTTTCTGTTGTGGAGCTTTCCAGCTCCTTCAGGATTACTTTTGTTCCTTTTTTTTGCCTCTCTGATTTGGTGGATGGCCCTCTCTAGGCAGATTTGTTATGGAACCATATTCTTTCCATTTTGTGATGATTAATAATAACTAAGCAAGAGGCATCACACCATGAAGACCAAGGAGATCTCCAAACAAGTCAGGGACAAAGTTGTTGAGAAGTACAAGTCAGGGTTGGGTTATAAAAAAGTAAAATCTTTGATGATCCCCTGGAGCACCATCAAATCTGTCATCTTCTAATGGAAAGAACATGGTACCACAACAATCCTGCCAAGAGAGGGCCGCCCACCAAAACTTACAGACTGGGCTAGGAGGGCATTAATCAGAGAGGCAGCACAGAGACCAAAGGTAACCCTGAGCAGAGGCTGGTGTATCTGTGCATGGGACCACAATAAGCCGTACACTCCATAGAGCTGGGCTTTATGGAAGAGTGGCCAGAAAAAAGCCATTACTTAGTGTTAAAAATAAGAAGGCACGTTTTGAGTTTGCCAAAAGGCATGTGGCGACTCCCCAAATGTATGGAGGAAGGTGCTCTGGTCAGATGAGACTAAAATTGAACTTTTTGGCCACCAAGGAAAACGCAATGTCTGATGCAAACCAAAAACATCCCATCACGGCAAGAACACCATCCCCACACTGAAATATGATGGTGGCAGCATCATGCTGTGGGGAGGTTTTTCAGCAGCAGGGACTGGGAAACTGATCCGAGTTGAGTGAAAGATGGGTGGTGCTAAATACAGGGATATTCTTGAACAAAACCTGTTTCAGTCTGCCTGTGATTTCAGACTGGGATGGAGGTTCACCTTCCAGCAGGACAATGACCTGAAGCATACTGCTAAAGCAACGCTCGAGTGGTTTAAGGGAAAACATTTAAATGGGATGGAATGGCCAGTCAAAGCTCAGACCTCAGACCCCCCCGCCCCCAAGGGTCAGACTTGAAGATTGCTGTTCACAAGCAGAAACCACCGAACATAACGGAGCTGGAGCAGTTTTGCCTTGAGGAATGGGCAAAAATCCCAGTGGCAAGATGTGGCACGCTCATAGAGACTTATCCAAAGTGACTTGCAGCTGAAATTTCCACAAAGGAGGGGTGAATAGTTATGCACGCTGAAGTTTTCTGTTATTTTGTCCTATTTGTTGTTTGCTTCACAATAAAAAAAAAATCACATCTTCAAAGTTGTAGGCATGTTCTGTAAATGAAATTATGCAAACCTTCAAACAATCCATTTTAATTCCAGGTTGTGAGGCAACAAAACATGAAAAATGCCAAGGGGGCTGAATACTTTTGCAAGGTACTGTATATACTGAGATCATGTGACACATAGATTGTAAACAGGTTGATCTTTTATAATTATGTGACTTATGAAGGTAATTGCTAGCAAGAGATCTTATTTATGTGCTTCATAGCATTTTGAATTAATTTTGGGTAATTAGATATCCACACACCTTAATTTTGGGTAATTTGATATCCACACACCACTTTTTATTTTATTTATTTTCGAAGAATTTTTTATTTTATTTCACTTAATCAATTTATACTATTTTGGGTCAGTCCATTACATAAAATTCAAGCAAATATTAACCCATGAGGCAGGAAAAATCTTCAGACTAAGGGTCTACGTTGGCATTTTCTTTTGCATAGCAGGTGAAATTTGTATAAGGCAGCCTCGACTGTCCTAGGAATTAGACCAATTTTCTGTCAGAGACCTGTTGTATACCTGTTTTGCGACGCATGTGACAGGGGCTTAAGGGATATCATCTGGACCTGCCACCATTTTCTTAGTTATTTAGGGCTACAGGTATTTGCACAGTTGTTAGATGTGAAATATTAATAGTGCTATCCATAGGCAATGTCTCTGTTTGCCTGTGGTTGAAACCATGACATATACCACAAAGTACTCATTTAGCTGGACTGGCAATTTAAAAAATGCTTCATCTTGATAGCGAATTGATATTACTCCATCAATTCTGTGATCCACAAGAGCCTTCACTTCCCATCTGTTTGCAATTCTCCAATATCGGTTCTCTGATCCTACTATTCATTTCCACAATCTGATCCTGTATTCTCAACTTTGCTTCCACAACAGATGTTTGGCTAATAGAATAATTCATGGAGGATCTCTCCTTTACATCTGGACAGCTCTCAAAGGCAGACTCTCATACATTAAGGTAAAAATCACAGATGACAACTGTTTAGCCGCACTGTCAATCTTACTGAGTAAGTAGATGGAATGCCTGTCTGTTTGTACATGTTTTACAGTGCCTTGCAAAAGTATCCACCAATATTCAGTCAAGGTCTTTGGGAATTGCCTGAAGTTACAAATAGAGACATTTCTTGAGCTAAATGTTATGTACTCTGTGTGTATGTGTGTGTGTGTGTGAGAGAGAGAGAGAGAGAGAGAGAGAGAGAGAGAGAGTCACTGAGAGAGAAATCTCCAGAGAAGTGTCCAAAATGGCATACAGATCATCAAGGTTCATTGATTGGGCCTCACCAGTGATAATGAGTTTGGTGTTCCGGCTCCAGATTTCCATGCAGGGCTTGATCATACTCATCCTTTTCCTATTCTCAAGGCCCAGCCTGCTGCCAGCCTCTAATTAATCTAGAACAACGCCATCGATTTCTCATTTGGCAGTTGCCAGGTGCTCTTTGAAATGTCCACTACAGGATCGACAACTCTTTCCTGTTCTCATCCTCTTCTCTTCCCCTGGGCATAGCATTTCCTAGGGCAGTGAAATGGTGCTTGACTGAGTGTTTTGTAAAATGTAATTTTTAAAAACAGGCACTGAGGAAAAAAGGACTAATAATGATGTAAAAATGCTATCTACAGGTTTAGTTTACAGTGAGATTGCTGTGGAATTCATCCACTTCCTCATTCAGGGCTCTAAATTGCTGTCAGTAAGCTAATTCTGTCTTACTGAAATCTTAAGCAGCAGTCACCCTGGGCTTTCTTCTACACTAAATTATGTACAGTCCTACTGTGCAATGATTTTAGAGGAAATGCAATGGTACATTAGCTATATGGATAATTAGTTTTTTCTGGTCCTAATATGCCGTTTCTTTCATGTTGGACAAACTAGAGCCTACTTTCATGTCTTCAGTTGTCTTATACCATTAAGGTTAAATAACAATTGGGTTGATTAAGGTGAAGTGGATATCACTGAATAGTTCTCAAGATAGATTATCAATATGAATTTTTTTTTCAGGCCAAGCCTTTACTTCAGCTTGAAATATGCAAGACCTAATTTACTAATGGTGATATGCACGTGAGAATACATGCCAAAATGTTTGTGGTAGACAATGTAGTTTCTTGTACTCAATGATATTTCTACTCATTCATACATAAAGAAGAGACATGATTCCTGCTTCGTTTTTTCAATGTCTGGAGTCAGCATTATCTGAAGATATCAGGTGTCCTTTTCGGAAGTGTGGCCCCTCCTGGGCCATCTATAAATCAGTGTATAGTCCAAGTAGTGTTACCTCTCATTCTCCATGACCCCGTATATCATAATCAGAGGATGTTGCTCTAAAACCGGCTCCATCCATAGGGACTGGTTTTATCCTGCACAAGCTGAGATGGAGACTCTATTTCAGGCACAAATTATTTTCTGCAGCCTCAGGCAATTGCTGGGGCATGACATTTTATTCTCACGTTTGGCCCCAAGGGAACAAGCAACAGATATTTGGGTTTGGTAAGCTTGTACCAAATTAGAAGGGCAAAGGCAGCCAAATTTTGATTCAGAATGTCATGGTATGTTCTGTGATAGTCAGGTGAGCTGCTCAGGGTGCACCCCACCTTCACCCAGTGTTGTCTGAGATGGATTCCAGCTTCCCGCACTCCTAATAAAGGATTAAGTGGTTTGGCAAATGAGTAAGTGATGTTCTGGTATTTCATGAAGTCCACGAAGCAATAAACCCTTACAAGTTTCCATGGCATTTGGAAGAAGAACAGGCCCACAACCTCAATGAACCGGAACCAATTTATAGTAGGGATAAGGTAGTTTTCCATATAGCAATCTTTTTTTGATGCCAAATTCAGCTTAAGTGTGGTTGCAAAAAGCTTTTACTAACATCAAAACATGGTTCCAGATCAAATTCTATCATTTTGGATACTCTGGGTACTTATATTTGTGGTCAACTTACAGAAAAAAAGTGTTTTTTGTGGTATATCTTCCAAGTAATCTATTGGCATGGAAGGGTTATATTTTACTACTTTTACTAGTTCACCAACAGTCAGGGCTGGCCTGGAAGTTTTGGTTTGGACAGGCCCTCCACAGGCCCTCCACAGCCTATTGACCTTCACCTGTGTGCCTGTTGTCATATTTACCATACTATATATATCATGATGTGGAGATGTGTAACATGTACCTGATTCACAGCTGATTTGTGACAACCAATTCAGTCATCTCCATGCACTCACATGCAGCTGCAATACAATAAAAATGGGTAAAGAATAAATAAAAGCAGATCCTTTTTCGGCTCTCTTTCACAGCTTCTGCAACAAGTGTATCATGAGAAGGCACGTATGAAGCAGCAGTGGTCGCACTGGCAGCTGCAAACAAATCTGTGATTTTTGCACAGCTGGCAGCCTCAAGGTGAAGACTGTTTAGTTTTTTCTCTCTTAACTTCTCAGCTCCCCCTTCTTACGTTTTTGTGGCTTGTCTATTATTTTAAGATTAGCTAGCTATTGCTTGCAATGTTGTGCTCCCACACGCCGGTCTGAGCAACTAAATGAAAATGGGAAGGCCTCAGGCAGGCTGCATGCACTTTCCCACACGGACTATAAGGCCGCGCTAGGGGGAACTGTAAACATCCACGGACTGTTCAGAGTTGACGGGCCTTTGTCGTGTTACAAGGGGCCGCGCTGCGTCTGACTTGACTGCTTTATAACACACGCATTTTCCTGGCCGGACCGGCCCCAAAGTACACTGGCCCACCGGTACTCCTGATTGCCAGTCCACGCCTGCCAACAGTCATCAAAAAAAGTTATCAAAAACTTACGGATTCCAGTTCCTTCACACTCCAGTCCGCTGAAAAACATGCAGTTAAAAAGGAAAACTTTTTCAGTTTGTCTTTACTAAATTTCCAATAATTATGGCATGTGTTTTTAGTGAAAATAATTATTTCTTAATGAGGGATGTTTTTAATTGAACTAATTTATTTCAATTAAAGGTTGAATGTTTTTTTTTAGTGTGAGATAAAGCAGCTTAACCTATAGTTGTTTTTTAATCATTTTATCTGTATAGGTGTAACTTACAGATAAACTACAGGACTTTATTTTATATTAATAATTATTATCTTCTTACCTACAATGTAGCACAACATACAAACTTCCAGTGTGTATGCCCCTTTAGTTTGTGTCCTGCTTTCCTCTATATTTCATGTACTGCAATACTATTACATTAATTAAGAGATGTTGATCTTTTATAATCTCTTTAGCTGTCTTTTAAGTAAACTCAACAGGTTGCTTTATGCTTTGCAAGAATTTCACAGGCATTCGGTATGTCACTCTTGTGAATTGCATTAATGAATTAAACGATGTAAGTAAATACCAAAACTTACATAATTGTGCTTTCTGGTCTAGTCACTGCGCTAATAATTATTGACACAAAACAAAAAATGAACAGAATATGTGGGGGCGTCAGGGGCAGGGAAATACTTTGGGGCATGCTGTTATAGGTAAACAATCAATGGTAGTGTGATGTGATCCTGCACAATATGAAGGGGAGTAACATTTCATTAATTAATTTTCTGAATCATTTAATCTTAAGTAGGGTTACGGGGTGGCTGGCGCCCATCTCCGCCGATCAGGCGAGGGCAGAGTACACCCTGGGCAGCTTGCCAGGCTATCGCAGGGCAGAATCATGCTGACGGCTATGCAGCCTACTCTTGACGAAAATCAGCAATGGTTCTTTTACATACCTCTCACCATAGACAGTGAGAGACATGGCCGGCATTTGATAAACCAGTTAGCTGCACTGGGGGGACAGCAGTGACATCGTGTTGATAGTGTGGCATGACCCCCTACCTTGGGATCAGTAATCCAGTACCCAACCACCGGGCCACTACTGCCCTGGAAGTAACATTTATTACCATAAAACAGTAATTTGCCCCATGGGGCAATAGGATTACTCATCCATTCATTCATTTTTTGAACCACTTAATCCTAATTAGGGTCGCAGTGTTTTGTTTTGTTTGTATTTGTGGTGACATTTAATATTTTGGTTTTATTTAACAGATTCTTGTTCATGAAAAGAGTAAAACCTTAATAATGTTGTAGCCCAGCACACTAGTAACCATGCCGGTCAGTTTGATGTGAACATCATCTGAAGATGGACTTCAGTGTGCAGGATTTTATGCACTGCTTCAAGATAGCTGATTAGATAGCTGCATGAAGGTGTTCATGTAAAAGTGTTTCTAATGAAGTGGTGGGTTAATATTTATTAAGTATAAAACAGAACAAGTGCATATTAATTAAGTTACACATAGTGTGGCTAATCACAATGCACACATGCTAACACTGATCAGGTGGCAGTATTTATGTTCTGAGGTGAACAGTAAAACAGGAAGTGTCCACAACAGCCTCAAAAATTAGAATTGACAAGCTGCTGAATTTCAACAAATAAAACAACAAAATAATCAACAATAGAAAACATGTTTTAGTTACTGTGTGGAGCTAAAATACACGTACATAGTTATATGCAAACTAAAATTTTGTGTGTGTGTGTGTGTGTGTGTGTGCGCGCGTATGTTTTAAGGCTGAAGGATACATGTTGCCAGTGGGCCATGCAAACGTCATGCTATCAGGTCATATTACCCTTACACAATCACTGAGTGCACCAGACTACTAGAAGACCATGCAAATTTACTGTTCCCAATTCACCAGCCATATCATTTATTTAACTTCAGGACACTACCATGTTACACTTTGTCAGTGAGCTAGTTATGCTTTTTTTATAAAGCAAAGTAAAAAAGGTTCCTCACACCATCAATCCTTTCAATCATTTCTGCATGAATATTTAACTTCTTCATGTAGCCTGATGGATTACTTCTATTACAACAGCAATATGTGAAGGCCTGAGTTCTATCATCTGGAAATACTTAAGTTAGCGTTCATAATGTTTAGTAAATATAAACATAAAATAAATAAATATATACTATATAAATTCTATTAAAAATTAATAAATAAAACTGAATAAATCACCAGGGTGTTCTAAAATGTTTTTGCAATATCACTTATAAATATCTTACTTTTGGACAGTTTGCCTATAGATAGATTGATACTTTCTGAATAGCAGACAAAGTTTGGTAAGAATAACCCAATATTCTTTAACTTTTTTAAACTAGGCTACAACCTACATGGTAAAATGAACTGCACTGAAGGTGCATACCCAACAGGCATAAACTGTAGACTTTTTGTTAACTACCAGACAGGTTCACTGAAAATGTTTCACATTTCTATTATGTCACATTTCATAGCTACAGACTAAAGCAAATGTCTTTGATTTACTATGTCTAAACATTTCAGTTCTTCTTTGCCTTCTACAATCTTCAGTAATCTGGTGCCTGGAAAGGATCTGTGTTTTCCAAATCATGATTGAGCACATGGAAAATGGTGGTGGAAAATTTAAGCATGCCCACTGAAATGGACAGTGATGGCAAAACACAACTGCTTTATGATGATCCTGTAATGGACAATAAACACAAAGGAAACATTAATATCCTCCTGACACAAACCGTTTGCTTTTGGAGCCAAACATTATTGAAGAGAGGATCTCCCTGAATTATAGGTGCTGATGGATACGTGAACAGGCAGATTCATCACCAACACCTCATATTCCTTTAACCTTCCTGTCTGGTTCACTGCAAAGTAATATATTGTTCACAAAATGCCATTTCTTTTACCAATTCTCTTATAATAAAAATTAAATCACAGGTTTATATTAATGCACCAGTCCTAATATATTAACATTTCCATACAAAAACCTGCACATGACTAAAGCAAAACATGAAATAATGTTTAAAAAGAAAAATGTGTATATATGAAATAAATTATTTTATATATGAAATAAAATTGATAAAATGCTGCAATATTCTGTAAGGAGACATTTATTTCAAATTTATGAAAGGAGTATTCTGTGTCAGCAAATCATACCAGTTAGAGGAATAATGTGTATAGGGTTGACCCTATACATCTGTGACAGCATATGTGATAGCAGAAACTAAGAATAAATTTTCAGGATATCAGAATTGATCAGAGAGAGGGACTAGTACCTGCAATGTTCTATCATGAAATCTCACTCACATGTCAAACTCACAATCAGTGACGAGATTGAGGTGAACTCAACTCCCCCATGCACAGTGACCAGGACATATATCTCTACTCTGATAGTACAATATTTATTTTGACAGTGCTATATACATATTCTGTTGTAAAATACATTTATTTACAATATCTGAATAAAGCCATACACTTACTTATGTTATGCCAAAAGTGCAACATAATTATTTATGTTAAGCTACAAGTGCATAATACTTGCTTATGTAATACTACATTTTAAATTACAATCTGAATCTTTGTGAATTGTTGAAATAACTAGAAAATGCAATTTCTGAAGAAATTGCGGTGTGAATGCTGAAAGCTGAAAGGCTTACGCTAAACTGGATA
>JAQMYF010000002.1:23953681-23965005 GCA_030014195.1 Neosilurus mollespiculum | reverse complement strand
AGTTCAAGTATCTTGGGGTTTTGTTCTATCCTTCCCTTATTTGTGAACAAAACCCCAAGATACTTGAACTCCTCCACTTGGGGCAGGACCTCATTCCAGACCCGGAGGGTGCATCCCACCTTTTTCCCAACCAGAACCATGGCCTCTGACTTGAAGGGGCTGATTCTCATCTCCACCACTTCACACTCAGCTGCGAATTGCTCCAGCGAGAGCTGGATGGCCTGGTTAGATGAAGCCAAAAGGACAATGTCATCTGCAAAAAGCAGATACGAGATCATATGGCCACCAACCCAGAACTCCTCAATGCCTTGGCTACACCTAGAAATTCTATCCATAAAAATTATGAACAGAACACGCGACAAAGGACAGCCTTGACATGAATTCGACCTGTTGTTACCAATGCGGACCAAGTGCTGGTTCTGGCAGTACAGAGACCAAATGGCCTGTAGCAACGTGTTCGGTACACCATATTCCTGGAGCACACCCCACAAGATAGACTGAGGGACATGGTTGAAAGCCTTCTCCGAGTCCATAAAGCACATGTGGACAAATTGGGCAAACTCTCATGCCCTCTCCAGGATCTTGAAGAGTGTGTAGAGCTGGTTGAGAGTGCTGCAGCCAGGACAAAAACCACATTGTTCCTTGTGAATCCTAGGTTCAACCATCAGTCAAATCCTCCTCTCCAGTACTTCTGAATAAATTTTCTTGGGTAAGCTGAGGAGTGTGATTCCTCAATAGTTGGAACAATTTTTACATTTTTAAAAGGGGAACTACCACCCCGGTTTGCCAATCCAGAGGTACTGCCCCTGATGACAAGCGTTATTCAGGGCAGATCTCGTCCACACCCAGAACTCGGCCAACGAGGAGCTTTTCAACTACCTTGGCAACCTCCACCCCAGTGATGGGCAGACCCCTTCCCAAGCCCACAGGCTCTCTTCTTCCACAGAAGGCATGTTAGTGGGATTGAGAAGGTCCTCAAAGTATTTCTCCCACGTCCCGACAACGTCCCCTTTTGAGGTGAGCAGCTCCCCACTTCCACTGTTAACAGGGAGCACTGCTTCCAGCTCCTCGTCAGATGGTGGTCCAGAACCTTTTCGAGGCCAACTGTTAGTCTCATTCCATGCTCTCATTGGTGACAGCCCGGGCTACAGCACGCTTGGCCTGTCGGTACCCGTCCGCTGCCTCGGGAGTCTCACAGGCCAAAAGCACCTGATAGGCCTTCTTCAGCTTGACAGCCCCCCTCACTGCATTCAGGTGTCCACCACCTGGTTCGAGGGTTGGGATGGCACCGACAGGCACCGATGACCTCCCAGGCTGCAGCTCCGAGCTGCCGTCTTAATAATGGAAACACAAAACATGGCCCATTCGCACTATAAGTCAACGGCCTCCTTTGGGATGTGGTAGTGGCCGGAGGTGGGAGTTGAAGGCCCTTCTGACAGGAGACTCCGCCAAACATTCCCAGGAGAATGAGTTGAGGTAAGCCCGACTATGTCTAGTCTGTATCTCTCAACCTCGCACACCAGCTCAGGCTCCTTCCCGACCACCAGTCGCCTTTGAGCCCCTCCTCCAGGCCTGGATTCAGGGAGGAAGTGCGGTAATCTGTGTCCGGGCAAAGGAAATACTCCTTTTACTCAGAGGGGTCTTTTGAAGTGCACTTAGATTGGACTTTCACCTAGGACCTGTTTGCCTTGGGTGACCCTACCAGGGGCATAATGCGCCTGATAACATAGCTCTCAATATCATTAGGACACGCAAACCCCTCCACCACGATAAGGTGGCAATTCAAGGATGGGTGTTTAATTGTTCATGTACAAAAATGACAAAAAAGTACACTACATAAAGTTTGAATATGTGCATTCAGCTCAGTTCTTTGAGTCATCTAAAAGAACTTTGCGTATTGTTGTACTAAACATGGACAGGAAAGATTGTGACGAAACTCAGTATTTACAATTGCCCCAGTGAGCCTCCAGTCACCAGTAGTGTGGACATGGACAGACAGTCAAATATGGGACAGCCATCAAAGTCATGCTCCGTACCTATGAGACTCTGCTAATTTTACTGGCTCTTACTGCTCTGATGGCATAAAAAGATGGAATGATTATCAATATCTGTGGTAAGTGGTGTGAACACCACCCTGTTCAAAGGAATAAATTCCAAGCATTTATTACAAGACATACATTGTGAAGAGTAGTCCAGAAGTGGTGAGCTATAAAAAAAAAAAATAATAATAATAATAAATACCTCAAGTGTTAACAATGTATTGGTTTTTATATGGATCTTTTTTTTACTTTAAAGTGTGATAAACTGTGACAAACTCTGAGTGTCCATTGTTTTGATTTAAGCAGTATCCACTTGACATAATGTTTTTTAATTCTGATACAATGGATCAATCAGATTGCACCACTCTCTTGTAGTACATAATTATTATTATTATTATTATTATTATTATTATTAAGGGAGAATTAAACCCAAACTTAATAAAAGATTGCATACATAGTGTATCTCTATGCACAGCAAAATGTGTTATTGTTATTACAATCTTCTTGGGAGAATGACAAACAATGAAATAAATACACACAGGGGGCACCATTGTACTTTGAAAACATAGGGCAGTGACGTCAAATAAACATTTAATGCAGAAGTATTGTGCATTGAATGTACCAGGATATATACTATGCGTTCATATTAACAAGCAGAAGCTTATCCAATGGATGTAAATGTAATGTAGCATTATGTGCAAATGGGCTTTGCCTTTTTTTATTAGAAGTTTATTAGTTTATATCTGATTTGTCAGTTTAATAACAGTATAATGTTATTTTTGCTGGTGTCTTGCCTTATTGTATCTAATGTGTCTACATCCCATTCTTGTGATTTGGCACTCGCACAAGAAATAAACAGTATTTTTTTCACTACAGATTGTGGTCTTTTCAAGCAGGATAATGCAGACTATCGAATGCATTTTTGCAGGTTGCAGCTTCAGAGATGTAAGTAAAAACCACCTGATGATGAAAATATGCATAGTTTCATTACAGCAAGTGAGTCTGGAAGGCTTTCCTTTCATTTTTCTTTAACTGTTCATCCTAGACTTACAGACTCATGCTTATGTCATAATTTTGTATTTGTTATGTGAAAACAGAAATGGGTTTTCAAAACTATGTAGAGATGGTGCAAAACTAATTTTTTTAATCTGCATAATTACCCAGCGGAATGCATGGACGTATATTTTCTGCTGCATTTTGCTCACATACTGCCCCAATATTTAACAACCCACCCACATTCGGATGCTTACAATGCGTGGTAAGCTACACTGACACACGCTGTTTAGTAGTTACAGTAGTATGCGGTTTGGGAACGCAGCCCATGACTTCATCACGTAGCCAAACGGGGGCGTGGTAGTGGGAGGGACAGATCTAGGAAAGGGGCGTGGTTGTGAGAGGATGCTGCGAGAGAGAAAGGTGGTGTGTGTGTGTGTGTGTGTGTGTGTGTGTGTGCGTGTGTGTGTGTGTGTACACGCACTTGTGTGTGCGCGCGCGCATGACATCACCCTCCTCTCGCTTTCTCCAAACCGACGCCTTTAGGAGCGGCAGTCCTGCCATACACTCGCGCACACGCACACACTCACACGCGCATACACACGCACACACCGAGTCGCGCGACGCCACCGGGGGATTTAAACCTGTATTTACCGCCACATTGAGCTGCCCGGGTCTCGGAAAACGCATCCACACGGGATTATTATTATTTTTACTATTCATTTAGACACATACATCTTTATGTATAATTTTTGAAGATGTGACTGGGTTTTTGCGCGTGCATGAGGAAAAGGAGCGGGGTCATTTCATTAAGGAGTAAAAATAGGTAAGAGCAAGTTATGAATGCTGATATTAGAAAAGTACAATTGGGGAATTGACTGTTATTTTTATTCATTTATTTATTTTATTTTTTTTACATATTTTTTATATGCATGCAGAATATATCAGGCATTTATATGCGATCTGTCAGGACTTGGGTTTGTGACTCAGATGCTCTTGCATCAGTTTCCTTTAATTCTTTAATTTGCACTGAAACGCGCATGTTTCACGTGCACGGGCTGCTCGAGATGGTGTGCAGCACTTAATATGCTATTGAATATTTAACGTGCAGTTGCAAATGCGCGTGATACCCATAGAACCCGTGTCAGTGCACACCTTCATCTATGTTACCTTCATCTATGTTGATGACGGCTGTTTCCAGTGATGGAGATGTAGCCTACAAGGCATAAATATGTGCATGTTGTGTTGATGTGGTCGGTGGTTTCTGAAGATGCTGCTGGGACGTTGAAGAATAAGACACTGTGCTGTGTTGGAGGATCTCAGCGCTGTATTGTATTATACTGTGTGTTCTGGAAGCGCTTTGTATTTTCCCAAGAGGTTCATTTGAAATCGGAAGCTTCCCAGCCTTCCTAGTTTGACTTCTCTGAATATTTGCATGATACAACGGAGTAAAGACTCAAGACTACCAAGTTTTTCTTTTTTTTTTTTATTTTTTTTTTTTAGGACAGCTACTGCATTTGAGCTCATGATCGAGACATGGAAAGCTTGTGAGTTTAGTTTTGTGGACTTTGGAAATGTGATGTTGGATAGAGATTCATGCATTTAAAGACATTTGCTGCGTCTTATTCGTGCGCACGAGCTTGTACATTGCATAGGCTGCATACGCACACACACACCCTGAACGTGCACAAGCACACATCGGATCGCACACACTCCATGGGCGAAAAACAAACATCCGAAAATGCCGTATTCTGAGGTTTGCGTGGTTTCTGGATGGATCTTGGGTCATGTCACTGAAATGATCATATGGGCTACAAATTGTCATGTTACCTTTAAATCCACTATTCCTTTCTGTCACACATTTCGGAAGGTATGGCAGTATTTATTCAATATGAGTGCATCATTTCCGTTTAAAATTCTAAAGCTGTGAGTAAAAGTTGCAGCTTTATCTTCGTGGTGGTTCGCGCAGAGCGCGCGCGTATTTTCCCCATTAGATTCCATTAGATTGGATTTGCATCAGCGATGACGACATTTATCATGCACACATTTAGCACTCTGGAATTTTTGTTGTTCTCCACAATTCTTTCAACTCCTTCTAGCGGTCTTGGTGTTCCCCGTCACAATCCAGCGCATCATTCCAACCTCAAGGTTTTAAATGGGTTGCCAGGTCGTCGTGATATTTTCTTCGCCCCTCAACAATTTGAGTACCGTCCACTAAAACCACTAGAGCCCTGATGCTGTCTAATTATATTTACCTCTTCTGCTAATGAGTCAGTAAATAACCTTCTCTGAATTAAGTGCGTTTGTTGAATGGGAAATAATGGGCAGGACGGAGTTCTCCATGATCAGGGACAGGAACCCGTTTGCACTACATGAATTAGATTACTACTAAATTTAACCACTTTCCTGCATTTTAATCCCCAAAGGCTTTGAGGAATCTGGGAAAACATTTCCCTTTGAATATGTTGAACCAATGTTCCTATTTAGCATCACAGAAACCTTTTATACATGCTTTGCAAATTGTGATCGATACTCTGGGTCGGAATGAGAAACCCACTTTATCATTCATTATAGAATACATATAGCTAGGGTGTTGTTTTTCAAATAAGCTATGTCCTACCTCATGCATCCATCTATCTATCTATCTATCTATCTATCTATCTATCTATCTATCTATCTATCTATCTATCTATCTATCTATCTATCTTCTATCTATCTATCTATCTATCTATCTATCTATCTGTCTGTCTGTCTTTCTATCTGTCTGTCTGTCTATCTGTCTGTCTATCTATCTATCCATCTGTCTGTCTGTCTTTCTATCTGTCTGTCTATCTATCTGTCTGTCTATCTATCTTGTCTGTCTGTCTATCTGTCTGTCTGTCTATTTGTCTGTCTATCTATCCATCTATATGTATATCTGTCTGTCTGTCTATCTATCTATCTATCTATCTCTCTGTCTGTCTTTCTATCTATCTATCTATCCATCTATCTATCTATCTATCTGTCTGTCTGTCTGTCTGTCTAACTGTCTGTCTGTCTATCTATCTATCTATCTATCTATCTGTCTGTCTGTCTATCTGTCTGTCTGTCTGTCTGTCTATCTATATGTATATCTGTCTATCTATCTATCTGTCTGTCTGTCTGTCTGTCTGTCTGTCTATCTATCTCTCTGTCTGTCTGTCTGTCTGTCTGCCTGCCTGCCTGTCTGGCTGGCTGGCTATATATCTGTCTATTAGTCTAATTTTACTTATGAAATTTTATTTTACATGGAAATGAAACAAATATTTGAAGCTTAAAACCATATATCTGGCAACCACATCAGTTAAAATAACCCGAGTTTTGTCATGTCCGGTTTTATAATTGGATTTTGGAGAAGTTAAAGGTAAATGTGTAGAATGAGGCTAAGGACTGCAATCAATCACAATAATCAAAGAAATGAGCAATATTCTGACTTTTTTCTGAATTAGGCTTTTCTCCTTCTTCTTCTCTTCTCATCATTATTATTATTATTATTATTATTATTATTATTATTATAGGATATTTTGAATCATGTATTTATTTCACACTTTGTATTATTTCAGATGGGTATTGTAATGACGTATGATGGCGAATCCTGCTGTGTGTACTCTTTAGGAGTGTATATCCTATGCGGTTAGTCGGTTTGAGACACAGCCATCTGTGGCCGGTCCGACCGTTGGTGCGTGAAAAGGTTGCGCATGCGCACTAGAGAAGTATAGCTGGCACCGTGTTAAATACGGTTGAATGCGGTTTGGGACCTAGCCATGAGACTGAAAAGTAAATTTGACATTGCAACCGTTGAAGTAAAAGGCGCATGCGCAACAGTGTTTGAACCCTGTCCCATTTGGAGCGTCAGGTTGAGTGGGCGGGGATTCTTCACGTGACTGATCCAGTTTAGGCCATAAAATATGAAAATCTAAATAAAATAGCTCACAAACGTTTGACTTTTGATTTCTATTTTTCCCTAATAATGCTCGTATTTGTAATGACTTTTATATCTTATAGATCTGCCTTCAACATATAATGAACACGTTTACCTTGATCCTTCTGAGGACTTTCCATTAACATCATTATTAAATTAGCTAACAAGACAAGTCTAACCTTAACATCTATACCAAAAATTATTGTTATTATTATTATTATTATTATTATTAATGTTATTATTATTAATGGTATTATTATTGCTATTATTATTAATGTTATAATTAATATTATTATTAATGTTATTATCATTATTATTATTATTATTATTATTATTATTATTATTATTATTATTATTATTATTATAAGGAGCATTAGCAATACAATCTTCAATTACTGTGGAAAAAGCAGTCATAATATGACATAATATGTCTCCACAAATTCATAATTCTGTCCATGCAGGGACAGTTGGTCCCCACCAAGCTTAAAAAACATGCCCACACATATATACACACACTCGCCATGATGTAACCTCAATAAATGAACTGCAGGCTGGCGTGACTCCACTTGTCTGCTTTTTTATATCACGTTCATTTCCAAAAGTATTATAATTTCATCATAGACATATAATCGATAAAATAGAGAAATGTGTTTTTAGTTCACCCTTTGCATGTTAACCTCATTGCTCATTATTTGTGCCCCATGGCTGATAGAATAAAGAAATGGAGATTACAATAAAGAAATTGAGATTACCAGGGCTTTGCATCAGGAACGATCATACCAGCAACTCTTGAGGCTAATCAGTTATCACAGTAAAAAATTATAATTACGAAGCATAATGCTATGATTGTGTTGAAGTCATGAAAACAATTTATAGTGCTTAATCAATGCCACCATAGTGACATGTCAGCAGTTCCTCTGATTCATTGGCTCTGCGTGTATTCAGCTTTGTACCCGTGTATACAGAATTACAAAATGGCATATTTAGTCTTTTCAAATACAGTATTTGTCTTGAATTTGCTAGTTGATAAAGCTATGTGAAGCTGGCTTTAAATATGATAAATACTCATTTATTCATACATTTTCTGAACTGCTTAATCCTAATTAGGGTTGCGAACACAGAAACACACTGACGGCAATCCAATGATTTACTCTTTACGAACAACAGCAATGGTTCTTTTACATGGCTCTCACCACAGACAGTGAGATACATGGCTGGCCTTTGATAACCCAGTTAGCTGCACTGGGGGTCAGCAGTGACTCAGTGATCGTGGGGCTTGAATCCCCTCCTTCAGAACAGTAATCCAGCACCATAACCACCGAAGTTTTAATAAAAGGTGTATTTTTTTTTGGAAAATTATGGTATTTATCTGCTCATCCAAAATGTATTATTTCTCCAGGATAATAGTGATGCCGTTCTGTGTTTAAGAGTTAAACCTCTTGATCTTTGTATCCTATAGAAATGCAATTGACATAAAATAATACACACACATGCACGCACGCACACACACACACACACACACACATGCATGCACACACATGCACACAGTGTATCAGGACCTGTCTAGGTATAACCATCATTGTTAAACCATTATCAGGACAGCAGACCTTTTGAGTTTCATCAGGTTCTTATTCTTCCAACTTGAATGACACTTTGAGACAAAATAGTTAATCAAAAACAATGTGAAGACACTTTCTGTAATGTAAGAATAGCAGAAATGCACGAATGCACATTGCATAATGATTTATTAAGGCTTTTACACGAAGAGTCCTCATTACTGGACTAATCTGTAAATTACTCAAAAAAATCCTTAATTAACAATCAGATTATAGATGTAAACAAACTACAGAAGTGTGACACAAAATAAGCCACAAATTATGCAAGATTAGTCTGAATATGGGTTGAATAAGGAACTGACGGAAGATTATAATAAAGCTACCTGATGTAATATTTTAGAACCAGTTGATGTGTTTTGTTCTACAGTCAATCAGAAATGTTCGGAAAAGTTGTAGCATATTAGTTGAAACCCAAACTAAATGATCCTGTGAATCGATCATAGTGTATGTTTGAAATGTAAAAATACCACTCACCAGCACCTTTTGTTGGTCACTTAGTCCTGAGTCCATTTTACTTGTGTAGTATAATATTGGAATATTTCTTCTTCCTGATTGGCTGCAGCTCCTGCTAGCAAACTCTTCACTCTTTGCTTCACAGCCTGGTCAACCTCATCTTGTACATTCAGCAATCAGCAGTTGTATGTGTTAATTTTCTAACAATGTATGAGTGGGAGAATCCTTTAAACGTAGATATTGGAGGATTGTATGTGAATATAAAAATCCACTATAAAATTGATAGATTCAATAAACAGTTTTTGTGGGAGTGCTACCTAATGACATGGAAAAGGGTCTTATGCACAGATATTTCAAATAAGTCTATTTTTATTGACCCGTTTAAAATTTAATTCGACAATTTACCATCTGCTTATATCGTTAGTGAAAATTATTTTGTGGTTAATCTTTCTTGTCCATGTTCTTGAGACCCATTTCATAGCAAGATAAACAAGACATCCTCTTTGTTGTATATTTTTGTTTTTTTCCTCGCATTCTATGGTGCATTGTTATTTTAAAGTATCATTTTGTTGATTATATTTATTTTTTTATATCATGCATCTGATTCTAGGAAGCAACATTAGGAAAAAAAACATTCTTACCATTTACAACATGAACTTAGTAAATGCAAATAATTGCACCAAATGAGAAATGTCCTAAAAATGTCCATCCTACCATTTAATATTTTATACTGCCATTTAATATTTTATACTGCTCTAAAACTACCAATTTTTATATGCCTGAAATGCCTATGATTTTAACCCAAGAGAAATCATATTATAACAGACATATCACATGTCCACACTACAAGGCTGCATGATCAGTAAGTTATTACTGTAGTATCCGTACCTGTGTAGTCACCTGCCATTTAAAATATTATTAATAGTAACCTTTGAAATTTAACTGCTTAAAGCTTGTACAAAGAAATGTAATGGTCAATCAATGCTTAACCCTTCAATGACAACTGATTTTTTTAAAAAATGTTTTTGTTTAAATGAATAAATGATGCCTTTAAAATGTGTAATATGTGTCGTGTATCATTTTTTTTAATGATTTGTGTTTACTACAACATAAATGGTAAGAATATTTTCCTAATGTTTATTCCTGAAATGCTTTATTTAAAACAATAGAATCATCAAAATATGACATTTGGTATAGATAACGGGTCCTAGAATGTGTTATATTGTGAAAAATTAACATATAACAGGGAGGACGACCTGATGTACAATATGTCTATGGGCAGTAATTATGGTCCAGAATCATTATACAAGTGGAAAATATTTGTCAAATTAAAGCTGGTGTGGAAAAATTGTCCATGGATAAGACTCAGAAACAACACTTTTTCGTGTCATTTGGTACCACTTGTGCAAAAACTGTGTATAGAACCAAGCAATTTTATAGTGGGTTTTGATAGGCATAATCTCTTCTTCCCATATCAACATGTAAATCATGCTTCCACTTATATATTGATAACACATAACATTGTCTAATGTTCATGATGACCAGGCCTATTGGTTGTACATGTCTATCTTGCTGATAAGTGTATAGTACTCAGAAAGGATGTAAAATAGTAATCTGTTATTATATTTCAATAATTAAACTGAATTATATGCATGAATAGTTTTTGTCTGTAATTTGAATGTTTTATTATGTATTGCAACAAGCTTACTAATAAATAGGCTTAAATGTTACATTTATAAATTTTTTATGCATCATTTTGGTGTAGATTTATAAGTAAGCCCTATATGTATGAGTGCAGTTCACCTGAAGCTTCTGTGGTAGATTTTAATTAATATTTTGTCTATAAATATACAAAGATGTAGTCTCTATATTCCATACAACCGCTCGTACATACTTTGGTACACTACAGATAAAATAAAAGAGAGTACTTCAAAATACTTGCAGACAGTTGCAGGACACAATAGGCTACAAAATGGTTATGCCAAAAAAGCAATATGTGAGAGCTGAAAATTTGCCCTTGGTGTACCCTCATTGTGCAAGTTGATTGCGACCAGGCTGTATACTCAGTATTGGATTTGTATAGGAATCATTCATTTATTCATTTTCTGAACTGCTTAATCCTAATTGGGGTCATGAGGAGGCTGGCACCCATCTCAGCCAACTTCGGGCGAGGGCAGAGTATACCCTGGACAGCTCGCCAGGCCATCGCCATCGCAGGGCAGAAACACGCTGACGGCTATGCAGCCTACTCTTGACGAAAATCAGCAATGGTTCTTTTACATG
>JAQMYF010000002.1:23940042-23953581 GCA_030014195.1 Neosilurus mollespiculum | reverse complement strand
GCTGATAGTGGGGCTTGAACCCCCGACCTTGGGATCAGTAATCCAGCACCCTACCACCAGGCCACCACTGCCCCTGTATAGGAATCAACTTAAGTAAAAAGTAGAAATTTGGATATAATTAATATGCATTAATTATAATTATGCCAACAGGTACAGGCCATTGGTCCAACAGCCCTTACCCTAACCCAACTCAACTAAAGTGCCCAACTGATAGAAGCAAAGTGCCCATCTTATATATAAGATGATATATCTTATATATAAGTAGGGCTGATGGACCAATCGGCTTCAGACCAAAGGGCTGTCGGAATAGGGCTGTGTCCTTCTGGCAACACAGGCACAAAGGATTGCAGTCAGGTTTGCGGTGGGCCTACTAACAAATACTACGTATTTCACTTGCCGGAAAACGCAGGTCTGTGACTAAGGATACTGTCCAGTATTGTATAAAACATGCTTGTTTTTCTATCCGATCTACTTATTTTGTTATCGTTTTTACCTTTTCATAGTCCTTTCAGCTTATTTATTTGTTTCCCTGCATTTCTTCACTAACTGTTGGATACCCAGTGTAGGAAGCTAAGAGGACATGCTGGCGAAGCTTGCCTCAGATGTGTCAAAATCTCTTTGTACTTGTTCTGCTGCATATAATCTCAGTGAAGCCTGTACTGTACTGACTCCATTTGTCCATGTTTTTTTATTATTTTTTTTTTTAATGTTTGTGCATTTTACACACGGAGTTTGCTGGTGCTTCACTGGTCCAACCCCTGCAGACTTACATTATTCACGGTTTGTTTTATGCTGGGTTAGTACCTGTCCTAAAGGAGGAGCTAAAAAGTCCCAAAAAATTTTATGGGAACTTAAATCATTTGCAGTTCCTGCAGTGCAACACACACAGTATGGGGTAGCTACTTTCTGCAGCCTTTACAGGAACTATAAAAAGTTCCTCCTTTCCAAAAGTGCCTATTGTCACCCCACAGTGAGAGTGTGGATTTTGTCTGGATACTCTGTCTTCCTCCCACAATCGAAAGACATGCACATTTGGTCAAACTGTTATTCTAAATTATTCTAATAATTGCATAGGTGTGAATGTGAATGTGAATGGTTGTTTGTGTCTGTGTTTATGACGCAATAGACTGGCAACCTGTTCAGGGTGTACCCTGCCAAAGTCAGCTGGGATTGGATCTAGCTTCCCTCGTGACTCTGACAGATAAGCGGTATAGATCATGGATGGATAGGTGGATAATATTTGGTACATCCCCTTCTTGCTTTGCTGAAACTTGAACTGGCACATGCTGCCCAAGTTTGTGTAAAACCGTACAATCCATATTATGTCAAGTACAAACAGAACATATTTCTGGATTAAGAAAAAATAATCCAAAATTGTCAGTGGTGTCACAGACTTTTAGTCCACTGTATATAATATCTGGTTGTATCTGTTTAATACTGATAACTACTGCCATGCTAAAGCTAATTTATACAGACTGTTTATAATCTCAGAATAATTACTGTTGTAGCATGTCTTACATCAATACTGTAATAAGTGTGCACATAATAATTAGACAAGAAATAATTATACATATTCTATGTTGGTTTGTTGTACAAGTGTATAGAGGGAAATAAATTACATAATTAGAAGACGACAGTAATTATGAGTAGTAGCATGTAAGTAAGTATTTTGTATGATTTTACAGAGAAGACATCCATGGACACAAAAAGCCAAATGGATGTTTTCCAAGTTGCTAAAATATTTCTGGCACATTTCAGCCACATTTGTGCGGAGTTAATGGTTCTGAAAATGTTACACTTCTGACATCACAATATATGGGGTGTGTAGAAGCATGCAGCAAGACAATGCTTGTTTCATGTACACTCTCTATAAAGGGCTACCATGCACTACGGAAAATACACAGAAAGACAAAAGACAGTAGAAATATCACTTTTATAAAAATGTTCACCCATTTATATGGCCTGTGAGTACCTTGAATGTTTTCACTGTAATGATTTTTAGAATTAATGGATCTGAAATAAAATGAGTAACAGTTTTTAGGTACTTTTTTATTACTTTTTTATTCATGTGTTACATTAATAATAATAATAGTAATAATAATAGTAATAATCGTAATAATATTGCTAATACATGGTAGCACGGTGGCATAGTGGTTAACACATCTGCCTCACAGCAAGAAGGTCCTGGGTTCGAGTTCCGGGCACGGCATTTCTGTGTGGAGTTTGCATGTTTTCCCTGTGCTTGCGTGGGTTTCCTCCAGGTACTCAGTTTTCTCCCACAGTCCAAAAACTTGCACATTAGGCGAACTGGCTGTTTCAAATTGCCCCTAGGTGCGAGTGTGAATGGTTGTGTGTTTTGCCCTGCGATATTCTGGCAAGCTGTTCAAGGTGCAACCAATGATGGCTGGAATAGGCACCAGCCTATCAACATAACTAAAATCTCATACAACTCACAATTCACACAGTCCACACACTACACTCTCCAGCATCCTCTTCATCAATCTCAGTCACTTTGACTACTGACATTCACATCACATGACCCAAAACACACCTGTCACCACTCACCTGCAATTACACCTGCTCATTCCCACAGTAGGAAGGACCTTGCTTACAAACATGCTTTGTGAAGTGTTGCTCCTCTGTTTATATCACTGTGTACCAGGCCGTTTGATTTATTAACTAGTTTTTCTGTGTATGACCAGTTTCTGCATTTTGATCTTGACTTTCGCCTTGAGACTGATATTCCCAATTTATGTATGAACTTTGCCTGCCTCGTGTTTGTGTTCTGTGCCGTGCCTCTGATGAGCTGTTTGCTTGATCGCCTGAACTCCATCTGTTTCATGACCACGACTTTGAACTGTGTTTTGGATTCTGCTGCAACTGCTTCATTAAAGTGAGTTTGATCTGCATTTCGCATCCACTCTCAAGTCTGCCCTATCAACATTAGCTGTTAGCTGCAACTTTTTGTTTGTTTGCTTTTTTAATTGGGCAGCACAGTGGAGATTTTAGTAGTCTAGCAAATAAAGCTATCATTCATCCCCCCTTGAGTGGTCATGGATGGGAAAAAAAGAATACAAACTGAAATGATGTTGTGAGCTCATAATATCCCTGCCCAGCAAGAAGCTCCTGCTCCAGTTCTCTCCCTCTCCTTCTCTCTCCTCCCTGTTCTCATTCATGTGTGCTTGTAATTCTTTGTAAAGGTCATGATGAACGGAACACACACACACACACACACACACACACACACACATACACACACATAGAGAGAGAGAGAGAGAAAGAGCGAGAGGGAGACTTCCTACTGGTTGCAGATTCATTTAAGTTTCTTTGCGAGACACCTAAATGAGACAAAAGCTGCAGGGTGGGGTTGTGCCCTACAGCCCCTGGGGTCACGACTCAAAAAGGTCACGTCTCGTCTCGACAACCTGGCTGGAGTCTGGCAAGGTTTTTGAGCAACACAGGAGGATGATTTGTTCACTCCTTTTATTGAGCTGTCGTCCACTGGGCCTTTCCTCACTCACCTAATGAGCATGAAAGATTGATCACTCATCTTCACTTTCCTCATGTTTTATGCAGCATAAGGAGAGAAGGATATGACTTTTTGGGGGTGTCAAAGTCAGTAGGAAGGCTGGGTCGAAGCAGCTTGATAGGTCAGAAATGCCTTGAGAGATTGAGTGGTATTACAATAACAGACTTTAACATCTTTATCAGTTTGCTGATCCATAAAACGTATCTAAAGTATACACGACCTCTTCTAATGCATAATGTGCAATGATTACATTTGTTGTATGCAAAACCGTTTTCTTGCACTGTTATTTTAAATCAAAGCACTCATTGATAACACAAACCAAGTGTAGTAATTTTCTTTATTCAAGTCTATAGTCTGAGAACACGTTATCCCACAGTTTATTATAGAATAAGGTCAAGCGTTTGCTTGTGCAGTGTGCCAAGTAATAATCTTACAAGATCACTGTTATCACACAGGGTAAGCCTAGCTTTTTCAGCTACATAACCCATCTCTGAATATACGTAACTTTTCCTGTGTGAATATTGACCTTAGGAGTCACAAACTCAGAATATGGCCAAATGTGGCTCTCTTTAATGAACAGTCCAGTTTAACAATCCAAGCCATGTAAAGCATTTTATATGACCATGGTAAGTGGCAATTTGGTTAGTCCTCCTAATTCTTTTTGTGTTGTATAAATGTATTGGGGAAGATGGAAACCTGGTGAGAAAAAGAAGTAAGTGATGGTGACAGGGGTGATGGAAAGGTGGTTGGCCCACTTCAGCCCTTATTGATTTGAGGGGTTGGAATTGTATCACACTGCAACACAGATTTCCCGCCTGCCTGCTTTTCTGTCTGCAATCATTCTCTCTGACGCGTGTCGTTAAGGATCAAAGCAGGCAGGTTGGATAAAAGCCATGCTTTTACTTCAACTATGTTGCCAGTGTGTGTTCCTCCCTTATCACTAAGCTCCAAGGATCTAAGCCATGCTCTCCCTTTTCACTTAATATTAATTATATTCACCGGTGGGTTTGAAATTCTCTCTAAATGTGTTGAAGAAATCAAATGATACAGACAGGTGGGTTTTAGGGCAAAATTATAGGCAGTGTTACAAGATGGTAGGAAACCTGTCCTTCACCTTTTTTGCTAATTTTTCTTCTAACAAAATTCACCTCATGCGCCATTTTATGTATATCAGCGTGTACAATGTTTTCATCCCATATCCCAACTTGGAAAGAAATTAATTTTGGTCAGCTATGATTATGGAGCAGGTGAGGCTTATAAGTTCCTTCGGGTACTAACAGTGGCTTTGTATTACATTCAGTTTGGTCGAAGACCATTATTATTTTTATTTATAGCAATTAGCTGCCTCATCAGAGAGAAATCACTAAATTTGTTACTTCTCTAAAGTTGTATTATTTTCCTATTACATGTGATGAAGTGTTTTTTCCTCTCTTATATCTCAGCCAAATGCATCACTCAAATCAAGCAGTTATAAGCAAGTGCAGCTTGTTAAAGAGAAACCACAGAGTGAAATGTCCTTTTACCTTTAACTGCTACAAAGCAGTGGCACTGTGCACTCCTCTAAAAATATATCTACAGAGAAAACCTTATCATATTATAAGTTTTTCTTTGTTAAATACAAAAATTTTAGTCCCTGTTATTACATAAACAATAAGATGGTGTTTTTTTATTTGATTATATATATGAGTGTACTTCAAAATCTAATACAAAAAGAGTCTACTAGAGATTACTTGTAATCCCTACAGTTGTGTATTTCCAGTTACCTTCTATACAGTACAGTAATGTACTAATATAAAATAAGTAGTTAAATGTACTGTAAATTCTGGATTTGTACTGTGCCCAACATTTCTCTCATTATCTCCATCTTAATTGTTGGTTTCTCTGGTGTCATTAAGCTCCTGTTCCTCTGTTAGGCTTCTCCAATTCTAATCCACTGACACACAAGCATAGCTGATAACAGAAAATAACCTTATTTTTTTAGGATGAGCAATTAGTATGGGAATCATACTTTCTATACTACCATGGATTATAGGATTTAGAATTGTCATTTATTTATTTATTTGTTTATTTTAATGACTCTGATTAAACCTGCGTTTATGCGGGGGTGGGGGGGCGGTTTACTGTGTGCCATAACAGCCATCAGTTCATTTATAGTTCTGTTCTGATGCAGGTTTTATCAACAGTGAAGCAATGAGGCCTATTAGCACTAAATTGCATTATGCATAAATTAACTTAAAACACCTGCCTTCATGTTTGAAAGCAAATGTGTGTAGCTGTGCGGTGAATGATGAAAGAGCAGTTTGCTGGAATCTGAGGAATTTCGGATAATGTTTTCATCTCATTTTCATACATTCTTCGCTAAGAACTGATATTTTCAGGTACAAAGGGTACTATAAGCTTGAAAAGGCCTGAGATCACAGCTGGCATGGTTTGTTGGTGTTATGGTATGCTGTGATTAATAAAAATCAGATTTTTTTTTTTTTTTACCATTTGCAAAGAATTTAAAGAGTCAAATTCCTGTTCATGTTTCTCCAACCTTGTAACATATTATAGGAAAAGATACAGTGATGGGGCAGAGTGGCTCATTGGTTAGCTCTGCTGCCTCACAACATAGGTTTTCTCTGGATGTTCTGGTTTCCTCCCATAGTCTTAAGACATGAGTACATTAGGTCAGCGGGATACTTCAAATTGCCCATAGGTGTATATGAAAATGTAAATAGCTATTAGTCTCTGTGTTGGCCCTGCAGTGGATTGGCGACCTGTTCCGTGTGTACTCTGCCTCTTGTATGAAGTCAGTCAGGATTGGCTCCAGCTTCCCCATGAACCTGATAGCTGTGACATTCTTGAGGGCAGTTGTCATGAAATATTAAATTGTAAAGGTGCAAATAATTATGAAGCCTTTCATCTTTGCTTTTTGCATTCTTGCACTCTTTTGGCAGCCAGTATATGCTGTAAGCAACTCCAAGTCTAAGGTCAAGTTGGAAAAGGGTGGATTGCCCACTCTGGGTTGGGCATGAGTTGTTCTCTCAAGGGGAAGACTTCAAGTGTGAGAAGAATAGTATGGGAGATTGACAGGCTGATTGGTACAGCATCAGCAGTGATGCGAATGCTGTACCAGTCAGTCGTATTGAAAAGGGAACTGAGCTAAAAGGAGAAGACTATTTGCTCAAACTGCTCCTCCTGGAACCAACAATCCAAATACTGTAAGTGGCAGAAACGGACTGGATGGATGGATGAATGGATGGATATTTATTTATTTATTTTTGTTCAACAAATTATTGAAACAGTAATTTCCTTGTGGTTTTCTTCCAGTATATTACCTTTATTGTAGGTACTGCATCAAAAAGGGTAAACTGTTTACTTTAAAAAATAATGATAAAAATAAAATCATATCACTGCATGCATCTAAGCAATTCCTGTGGTATAAGATGAATATATTTAATGAAATTAGATTTTATGGTGGTACCAGAATCTCACCATTGGTTTATTATTTCTATTATACATTATGTAAGAAATTCATAAAAAAAAATTACTGTAATTCTTCCCTTAATGCTATCATTTTTTAGTGTCTCCCTAATCTCCAGAGTATATAAAATTCAGCTGCTTGGCATATTTTCAACACTCACTGCTGTATTGCACCTTTTCTTCTCAATTTTCACTAGCTTCCCATAAAACAACACATTCAAGGACTTGCAGGGGTTAAAATGCAGAAGGAGTGCAGAGGAGTGTAGCTGTGAGCTCCTGTAATTCAGTGGAAATGTAAATTACAGCATGGGGTAATGGTGGTGGTAATAATAACGATTATGGTGTTATACAGTTTCAAACTGCTTTATAGATAAATGCTTTCATTTAAAAAAAATGGTGAAATATATAACTTCATTCAAGCCCGTTGGTAATTTTTGCTGTCAGCCCATGCATGCGAAACGTAAGATCACTTTCTAAATACAGGTTCTTCAAAGAATATGATAATTTAATAGTGTTATTGCCTTTTTGTTCAATTAGGGCTATCAGGTCTGTGGTCTTAAACCAGATTGCAGTCATGTGCCTTAAACCTATTTTTGTTCTCACATCTAATATATATATAATAATCAACCTTATCTACCCTCCACTGTTGTCCCAGTCTCAAATGAGGGTGGCAGGTGGACCCTGGAACTGCCAATCTGCTGTTAAGAAGGCTGATTTCACCTCTGCCTTTGCTCCTAACCATTCTATTGACTTTCTGGCACTAGCTGAGGTCTGGATTTCCCCTCACTACTCTGCTACACCAGCAGCTCATTCCTCTGTTTTTTGCTTTTTCTCATACTTAACAAGTAACTCGGAGAGGCAGTGGCACAGATCTGCTCCAGGTTCACACCACTCTCTCTGTCTTATTTTGGCATGTCGTTCTTTGAATTTCATGCAGTGTCAGTTTCCTGTCCAAACAACCCCCTCATTATTGTCATCTACCACCTTCCTGGACCCCTAGGACACTTTTTAGAAGAAATGGATCCACTCCTCAGTACTTTCCCTACTGACAACACTCCTCTCATCCTTCTGGGAGACTTCAATCTCCCGTCTGACAAGCTTCAGTCCTCTTGTCTTCTCCCTCTTCTTCATTAGCTTTCTCTAACATTCAACAACTGCTCTCCCACACACAACGGAGGGAATCTACTTGTCTTCTTGTCTTGGCCCTGGTCTGCCCCTCCTCAGTAACAGGCATCACTGCTACTCCACTCCACATGTCTGATCACCACTTAGTATCCTTTACTATATACCTATTATACCGGTCACCAGCTTTCAGTTTTCTTCTCCCTCTCGGCAAAACCCTGTATCTCCATCTGTTGCTTCCTGCACCCTATCTAATCTTCCTGACCCTGTCTGCTTTTCTTCCCTACCATTAGAATCTGCTACTGACACTTTCCTCTCCTCACTCTCTGCATCTATGGATCTCCTCTGTCCACTATATACCAAACCCAAGAAGACTTCAAGGAGTTAGTCCATCTAGATAGATTTATTAAAGAGAATTTGAAAGTCTGATAATTTGCACCCGAGAAAGGGGGCGTGCATGTACTGCACATGCTCGAGCCAGAGGAAATCCCTAGTTCATAGGTGGTGGTTATAAATCTCTGTTCAAAATAACTACATGTCTATATAATATTTTATATATAGCTGCTGGTGCTCAGAAACAAAATGCTGTATGGACACTGGTCCTTATACATTATTCAATGTAAGCTGGAGATGAGCTATTGCAAGCTACTGCTGCAAGCATACATTGTGTAAACAGTAGGAAGCAGAAGGAGAAAGCTGTGATCATTAGAATTCTAACCATCCTAACCATGATGTTTTTTAGTCAGCTCACTTTCTGCTCAGTATTTGAGATGATAAATAGCCAACATGTTTGATATTTCTGATTCTTAAGTGGGGAGGCACCAATCCAGACAGTGACCTAAGATTATACATGCGAACCTCTCAAATTACAGGATTATTTGGGCAGAAAATTGCTTCCATCCAGCCTTGAATCAGAAATACCTTCACAATTATTGGAAGGGTCAAATTGTATGCAATTATATTATAGTGTTGGGTCAGCCTTAAAGCTGTGATCACCTCAACGCAAAATCTCTTCTCATGTTTGTCTGCAATTTCTGTACTTTTCCTGAATGTAAATGGTGCATTATGGAAACACCTTGTCCCAGGCAATCTATTTTTCTTCCTGTATCAGGCCATTTACCAGCTCTCCTTTACTGTCTTACTTAAGTTGTTAGTGTGTTCACTTGGTTGATTGAGTGGCATCTTGCCAGGCTGCTGCATTTAAAGATAATGCATTGCCACAACTGCTTTGTCAAGCAAAGAGGAAGTGACAAAGCCGCAGGCTGTTTATTACTAAGTGCTCACAAGCTGCTTTCCAGAAAAAGTACCATGTGCTTAATTCATGCTGAGATTCCTGTTAACCAACAAGGCATCTTTAAGACACATAGGGAGATGATGGATTCGGTCTGGAGAATTGCTGCTCTGGTTTTCATTGTGTGTTTGTTTTTTGTCTTGTCAAGCTGGGGCACTCTTTAATGCAGGAAAGTTGAAAATAAAACTGTTATATTCTGTGTATCTTTTGTGAATGTAAGATATGGCCATACATCAGCTGTGGAAGTGTATATTAACCTTGCATATGTCTAGTTAAATTATAATTGATTTCTATCTTTATTTTGAGAAAACCCACACTGGCCATTTTTTGCTAAGTAGCTAAGGAAAGTTTTCTCATTTTGAATTATAGTTTTATTTAAAAAAAAAAAAAAAAAAAAAAAGACAGTTTTGGTCTGCGACTGACCAATGAATCATAATGAAATATTCATTTACTGATAGTATGTTTCCAAATAAACAGAAACTTTTATTCCTTACTCATTAGCTTGCCAGCTAAAAGCAAAACAGCAGTTCATTTTATATATCTAGAAACCTCTTAGGTTTCAGACAGGCCACAATACCTGCAGTCTTGTCATTTTGGGGATGCACCTGCCCATGACCCAAGCGGATGCCCAGATACCATACTTCCACCCACCTAATTGCACACTTCTTAGGTTTGCTGTGAGTCCTGGAGTTCAGGACAGCCCATAGATGTTGTACATGCCACTGCCAATTATTGCTATAAATTATGTCATCTGTACCAAAACCACTGGACTGCTCCAATTGCTGTGTGACTGCTTGAGTACTCCCTTCTCCAGCATTTCCCTGGGTTCATCCCAAACTCCATATTTTTGTGCTCAGGTACTAGCACTGTGCATCTTTACTGATTTCACAATTCAGTTGAATTACGATTATCACGCTAAAAACTTGATTTGACATCACAATGCGGTGCATCGCGAATTTTATATATTACTGTGTATGGCTACTTTTTTTTTTTATCAGTGAACAAAAGCCGTCAGATAAATATGAACTCCCCTTTTATTGTTTGGAAAAGTGCTTTATAAAGCAATGTCAGTATAAATGTGTTTACACAAAACAAAAAGAGGCAGGTGCTCAATCACACACTTCTTCACTTTCTGCGGCGCTACCACTCGAGTCATCACGCTCCAGCAAATCACAAAGCTTGGGGGAAATGATTTTGAACTTTTTAATTTTATTGTCCAGTTGCCAATAAGTGATTATTTTGGGTTGCATTAGTGCAATGATTATTTTCAACACCCCTATCAGGTAGACTATGACTGGCTGTTTACCACCACACCTGGTCCTGGACCACAAGCTGGGTGTGTCGTTCTTGTACCTGTAGCAAATTGTCCTGAGTTATATGACTTTTGCTCTCAGTTGAAGAACATATATTAAATTTTATTTTTATTAGTGAAGGTCCCTCCTCCCATTTTCTTGAAATGAAATTTAATATGCCATGGGGCTTTCTGTTTGGGACCTTGTCATATTGTGAAGAGCAAGGGCTTGAGCCATTTATCCCGAATTCATGTATCATTGTGAACCTACTTGTGAATGATGGTTTGATTAAACTGCTCAACCAGCCCATCTGCCTGAGGATGACATGCACAGGCACAGATCAATTTAAACATTAATTCATATAGCTTACATGATGTATAAACAAAAACGTGGTGCCTTGATCTGTAAGAATTTCATGTAGAATTTCTAGGCATGAGATGACACTGAAGAGGGCTGCCCCAACACTACATGTAAAGATGCTGATCAATGGCACTGCTTCCGGGTATCACATTACATAATATACTATGACTAACACAAAGCAATACCCCCATGCAGAATTCTCTCAAAGGGGATTTCAATCAATGGGAGAGGGCACAATGGTAATTTTGGCATGTCACACACCACAAATGCCCAGCCAAAAGAAGCAAGCCATGAGCCTTTTTTTTCATGTTTCAAATGGGATTTTAATTACACAAATAAAAGTATTTCACTTTTTAACGTTTATGGCACCAGCAACGGGTTGCCTCCTCTATCTCTCTCGCTCTCCCTCTCACCCACCCACACACACACACACACATACACACACACACACACACACACACACACACACACACTTATATGGATGTATGCGTAATTGTGAGCTCTTTTAGGTGGCCAAGCTGAAATACACTAGGCAGAGAATTCAGGAAAAGGAAAGAAGGGAGGGAAGAGTTTGAGTGGCAAGGAAGCACATGTGCATGGCCAGTCAGCTGGCTCTTCAGCCAGCCAGGTAATAGTGCAGCTCCTCTTCCACCCACTTGATGGACAAAGCCTTTCATTCCATGGCCATGTATCACTGATCTATAAGGGTTACCTTCTGACTGATGTAAATGATGGGGTGTTTCTCTCCAATCAATGCCTGTGATAAAATGATGCACCAGCCTGTGTCCAAGACAAATGTATGCATCAGAAAGAGGAGGTCAAAAGAAGAAGGCACATTCTTCTTTCTTTGTTCTTAGTCTTGGAATGTTTTGGATACCTTCCACCTTTTATTTTTGGGGGCATAAGTAGTCCCCTGCTCATGCGATACTTTAGGTACTATGTCTCCATAAGGCACAAATGACATTTTTGTAATTCGCTTTCCTCAAATGGTACAGATGATCAAGCCAGGTGGATGATCACATTGTCAAGGTAGGTGGCCACAAACTTGACGTGGGTGAATAGGACAAAATTCATCAATTGTTGGAATGTTGCTGGCACTCCATGTAACTCAAAGGCGAGAGGCAGGTACTGCCAGTAGCCACTAGTGGAGCTGAAGGCTTCTGTCCTGCCTTAAGAGTGAGGAAAATCTGCTAGTAGCCCCTCTATCTGGTCCAGGGAAGGTATGAAGTGGGTTTAACCCCCAGTCAATTGATAAGGTCATCCATGTGTGGCAGGGGGCTTTCAAACTGGTGTTGGTGACTTATACAATGGGATATGCTGCAGGAAACAAAGATGGTGATTAATCTGATGTCCAAATCAGATATGTAGTTCTTGAAGTCAGTTTCTGTAACAGCTTAATTCATTACTTGCTGCTTTATAGATCTTGACTGACACTAAGCATGGAAAATGATTTGGCAAGGGGGCTGTCAAACTGGTGTTGGTGACTTATGCAACAGGATACACTGAAGCAAACAAATTTAGTGATTAATCTGATGTCCAAATAAGATATGTAGCTCTTAGAGTTACTTTCTGCAACAGCTTAATTCATTACTTGCTTCTTTATAGATGTTGACGGACACTAAGCATGGAAAATAACTCACTGATCCAAAATAATTAAGTGCTAGGAATGATGTGATTCTGTGAAAACTAAAAAAGCAGTTTAGTGTCAACCAGGAAACTGGCTTATCGATCGTTACTCATAGTGAGATATTTGCTTTCCACACAGTTTAACTCGAACAAGCTCATTAATGGGTGAAGCTAATTATTCTATAATTACACAGGGGAGCTCTTTTAAAATGAAATGTGAGTACATAAATTGTAACACTAGTTATATAGAGACACTCCTCTACATGGCTGGAGTCTGACTGTTTGGTCAAATCTATCTGCTTCATATAGAATTTCTTGGAATTCTAACATATAATTAGCTAGTTTATTATTATATATCATTATATTACAGAAACTATGGCTTTATCTTGCTTAAAAGTACAAATCAACAGGTTAAAATAGATGAAGAATCAAGGATAATGCCACACTATGTACACAATGTAATGCAAACTGCTGGTCACTATTACTATTATTTATAAAGTCCTGACCTGAATCCTGTTGAGATTTGAGAATTGCCTTAAAAAGGCAGTTCATGCTCAAAAACCCTCCAATGTGGCTGAATCACAACAATTCTGCAAAGATGCCAAAATTCCTCAACAGCGCTGTAAAAGACTCACTGCAAGTTATCGCAAATGTCTGATTTCAGTTGTTGCTGCTAAGGGTGGCCCAACCAGTTATTAGGTTTAGAGGGCAATAACTTTTTCACACAGGGCCATGTAGGTTTGGATTTTTTTTCTTTTTAAAAAGTGCATTTTGTAATTACTTGTGTTGTCTTTGACTAATATTTAAATTTGTTTGATGATCTGAAACATTTAAGTGTGACAAACATGCAAAAA
>JAQMYF010000002.1:23917166-23939942 GCA_030014195.1 Neosilurus mollespiculum | reverse complement strand
ACTGTTGGCCCTGCGATGGCCTGGCGAGCTGTCCAGGGTGTACCCCGCCCTTGCCCAGAGTCGGCTGAGATGGGCGCTAGTCTCCCCGCGACCCTAATTAGGAATAAGCGGTTCAGAAAATGAATGAATGAATATTATGCTATAAGGAATTCTATTTTTATAAATATTATATTTTACAGCTATTCCATGATCTTGAGTAGAATATGTACTTATAGTCTTGTGAGGTGTTAGCTGAGCAGTCTATTTATCATATCCGATGAGAGGGAGCAGAATAACTGTTTTATTCTTTCATCTGGATTGTAAGAATTTTTTTTATTGTATTCAAATTCTTAAAAATGAAAAAAATATATACATTCTTACCAGAAGAGAGGCAGTTTGCATGGAGCTAGCGGGCTAGTTGGAGGCCTGTTCTTTGCAGCAGTCCAATAGTGGTGTTTGGTGGGGAAAAAACGTCTAATTCTTTATTCCATATGTTGTTGCTTTTCATGAAATTAGACTCAAATGAAGAAACTGCTAGTGGTGTTTTAGGTTTGCTCACACCGGATACAATGTGCCCTCCTCCAGACATTAGCTTTAGACCGTACTGAGCCCTGAAGGCCTATTCCTCACAACAGGATGATAAACTCATGTTTGGTGGGGAAGTTATTTCAAAAATTCAACTGTAATCAATGAGGGAATGGCATCGACAGTGTTATAGTGCACTTCTGAGTAATAAATGGACCAAAAGTACAAAATGTGATATTTGGAGCTGATTTCCTGGCGAGCTGTCCAGGGTGTACTCTGCCCTCACCCAGAGTCCCGTGACCTTAATTAGGATTAAGCGGTTTCAGAAAATGAATGAATGAATAATAATAATAATAATAATAATAATAATAATAATAATAATAATAATAGAGAAACAGAGTTGCTGAACTTCAATAGAAATGTAATTTTAAAACAATTTGACAGTGTTGTGTGCATGTATATCCGCATGCTGCTGTATTATTGCTGTAAAAATCTTTTTTTTTCACTTAATAAATGACCACATGTAATAAGAAATTAACCTTGTAAAATAAATTATGAATGTATTGTAGATATTATGTGGTTGCAGCATAGAACTTATAATATATAATGAACTAATGATTACATTAGATAACTATCTAACTTAGCAAGCTAACAAGTTTCAATATTAGATGACTAGCGTGACATTGTTGTTTTCTGCTTGAGTTGTTTTCTTGCCTTTTGTTGCTATAATTATGGAGAATGGAGAGCATCCAGTCTCTATAAACTGTTGTTTCCATGTACATGTCAGGGAAACATAGTGTCTTTAAAACCATCATTTCTGCTTTTAACAGCTGTTTGTTTTTACTGAGTTGGCTTGCAATGCCATTTCACAGTTATTTACCCACCAGATGAATCCGAAAGCAAATAATTTTTTTTATACAGGGGTGTGAAAAAGTGTTTGCCCCTTCCTAATTTCTTTTTTTTTCATATTTGTCACACTTAAATGTTTCAGATCAAACAAATTTAAATATTAGTCAAAGGCAACACAAGTAAACACAAAATGCATTTTTAAATGAAGGTTTTTATTATTAAGGGAGAAAAAAAATCCAAATCTACATGGCCCTGTGTGAACAATTGATTGCCCCCTAAACCTAATAACTGGTTGGGCCACCCTTAGTAGCAACAACTGCAATCAAGCGTTTGCAATAACTTGCAATGAGTTTTTTACAGTGCTGTGCAGGAATTTTGGCCCACTCATCTTTGCAGAATTGTTGTAATTCAGCCACATTGGAGGGTTTTTAAGCATGAACCGCCTTTTTAAGGTCATGCCACAGCATCTCAATAGGATTCAGGCCACTCCAAAGTCTTCATTTTGTTTTACTTCAGCCATTCAGAGGTGGACTTGCTGGTGTGTTTTGGATCATTGTCCTGCAGCAGAACCCAAGTTTGTTTCAGCTTGAGGTCATGAACAGATGGCTGGACATTCTCCTTCAGGATTTTTTGGTAGCATAATTCATGGTTCCATTTATCAAAGCAAGCCTTCCAGGTCTTGAAGCAGCAAAACAGTCCCAGACCATCACACTACCACCACCAAATTTTACTGCTGGTATGATGGTCTTTTTCTGAAATGCTGTGTTACTTTTATGCCAGATGTAATGGGACACACACCTTCCAAAAAGTTCAACTTTTGTCTTGTCAGTCCACAGAGTACTTTCACAAAAGTCTTGGGGATCATCAAGATATTTTCTGGCAAAATTGAGATGAGCCCTAATGTTTGTTTTGCTCAGCAGTGGTTTTCATCTTGGAACTCTGCCATGCAGGCCATTTTTGCCCATTTTCTTTCTTATGGTGGAGTCATGAACACTGATCTTAACTGAGGCAAGTAAGGCCTGCAGTTGGGATGTTGTTGTGGGGTCTTTTGTGACCTCTTGGATGAGTCGTCGCTGCGCTCTTGGGGTAATTTTGGTCGGCTGGCCAAGTCCTGGGAAGGTTCACCACAGTTCCATGTTTTCACCATTTGTGGATAATGGCTCTCATTGTGGTTTGCTGGATTCCCAAAGCATTAGAAATGGCTTTATAACCTTTTCCAGACTGATAGATCTCAATTATTTTCTTTCTCATTTGTTCCTGAATTTCTTTGGATCTCAGCATGATGTCTAACTTTTGAGGATCTTTTGGTCTACTTCACTTTGTCAGGCAGGTCCTATTTAAGTGATTTCTTGATTGAGAACAGGTGTGGGAGTAATCAGGCCTGGGTGTGGCTAGAGAAATTGAACTCAGGGGGGGGGCAATCACTTGTACACACCTGGATAGGTAGGTTTGGATTTTTGTTGTCCATTAATAATAAAAAACTTACTTACGTTGATTTTGACTAATATTTAAATTTGTTTGATGATCTGAAACATTTAAGTGTGACAAACATGCAAAAAAAAAAAAAAAGAAATCAGGAAGAGGGCAAACACTTTTTCACACCACTGTACATATGGGATTTTTTTTTTTCAAACTTTAAAATCATTTCATATACAACTTTCCTAAATTCTTATGCATTTGTAATCGTGTCTTCTCCAGAGCACCCAGTTAATTTACTTGATTTACTGCATCTAACTCATTCAGATTCACGTCTGCTTCTCTCTCCATTATCGTTTCATCCTCACTTGTGGAGAGCCATTATCAACATCAGAGAGCCTGCTGAATATACATGAGCACTTGTTGAATATGCAGGAATGACAGGAAATATGCAAACGGGCTTACAGCATGACATGCAGGGTTGTCCTTGGCCCTTGAAGAGAGTGTCTTTGTTTCTACAAAAAGGTGGCAAATTGTTCTTCAACTCGTGTTGACATAGTTGGCCAGTTTTATGGAAGCATGTGCTGATTGGAGTTGGGAATTTAGAATTTCAGCCCTGAGCAGAGAGCTGTTTAAAATTCTGTTCCTACATGTTGGTCTTGTATACATCTTGGATGTTGTTTTTTTTTTGCATCACTGGATGTTTTTAACATCTGACCAATAATACGTCTACGTCATGTAAAATAAATTTACATGTTAAAAAGCTGTTTTTGTTGTTGTTGTTGTTGTTTTTGTGGTTGGTTTTTTTTTGTGTGTTTTTTCTTTTTGTTTTTTGCAATGCTTGGAAAGTATAATGAATAAGATGTCATGATACACTTTTATTTACACCACTCTCGATGCCTGAGCCATGCTCACCATACCACTTTCCTTTGTGACAAATTTGGGCCAATTTATGCTTGTGTATAAAAGCTACGAGGCAATCCATTCTGAGCTCTCACTCGCTGATGTGCTTCCCTCTGATCAAATGCTTAGCCATTCATCAAACCCACTTCAATAGCTCTTAACTCTCTTCAGGTTCGCTTCCACTACTAGGATCTCAATGCATTTCCTCAGGCTCCCGGTGCATAAAGCCCAGACATGGAGAAGAATCTGTGTTCTTGGACCAACATATTTTGATTACATGTGACCCAGTCTGGCAAAATGAGTCACAGTGACCAAAAATTCAAAATTGAGTTAGCCATACCATTTAAAAGAGGAGACTAAGCTTTAAAATGGTATGGCTAACTCAATTTTGAATTTTTGGTCACTGTGACTCATTTTGCCAGACTGGGTCACATATAGGCTTATTCCTATTAGAATGGATTGTTTTTGTCTCTGCATGTTATTGTCACTTAACTGCCATAAGAATGTGGTTATGGTATATAGTGGTTTAGGCACTTTTACACTGTACATGACATTCACATTGTCCTTATCTTTTGGCTAATTAACATGTCCTTTATGGCTAATAACTCTACATTTTTAATGTTCCTTTTAGAATGTTTGATGTAGTGTCACATCCATCAAGGACACTACACCTCCATGACTTGTTGCAGTAGTTACCACTAGATGTGGTATAGGTCAACATTGCTTTACTTAGCTGCTACTTCATTGTGGCTTGTTGGTGGCTTGCTGATTTTTACTGTCAGTATTTTTTTAAAAGATGCCATTAAAAATATGGTCTTTTTCCCAATTTTTTTAATACTTTGCTTTAACAGTAGTTTTATATGACATCACTTGATGCATTATGATTAAAGTAAAGACTGTATAATAAGTGTATGATTGGTCAAAAAGCTTGTTTGAATCTTTTTGACCTGACGTTAGTATATCTAATGTCTTCAGTGAAAAAAGAAAAGAAAAGTTTTCTGTTAACCTACTGATCTTTTGAAAAAGCACAATTTAAAATACATTTTTTTACCATATCATATATATATTGATTCAATTCCATGGCATGATGGATATATGTTGCTGACTGCTCATCTGAACAGCATGTTTGCTTTTTATTTAATTTAATTTATTTTACTGGTTACTAATTTATTTTACTTTTATCTGTGCTCCTTGATACTGGGCAGTAATTCTACTGGTGGCCAAATTTGTGTGGGACAAAGTGCTTTTGTGATTGCAACCGGATGATTCCTGCATCGATCTGCACCAGGATGTTTTAGTACAGCTAATCAAAAGAGATAGCCTGGATTTCCATTTAGCCTATGCATCCAAAGAACACATACAATTATCTCCATGGGCTAATCAAGTCTCAGAAATTACAGTGAGGAACTGGCTTCCTGCTTCTTGCCTTTCACAAATGTATGTTTAGACTGCAGCGTTTTCATCTGTAACTGATATTAATAAAGAAGTTTTTGTCATGGAGCTAATATTTTCTGTGTTTTTCCTCTTGTTTTTCTCCTCTGTATCCATGCTTAAGAACTATTATACTAATTTTCTGTCTTAAATTGCTGTGGGATCAATACATGATTCTCACTTGATTAGTGAAAAAGTAGAAAATGTATTTTGGTGGAGGCACAAAAGGGTTGTAATAAAACTAGGAGGTAGCACAAAGGACAAATATAGCGTGGCCTTGAGATTTCTTTTGGCAATATTATGTGCAGATTTCTAGCTGAATGCACTTCCAATTCTTAGTACTTCAAGGGTGTTACATCTACAAATCTCTATCACATAAACACACACCCGACTTTACTATGAGGCATGTCCTGTCTGACACCACTGCCTTGTTGTGACAGTTTCATCTGTGCACGTAGTGCCCCAGTTCCCTTCAATTCCTCTCTTTTTTAGCATTGCCCAGACAAGGGGAAGCCATTACAACACCTACTGACTCTATCTATCATTTCCTCCTTAAGACAACAAGCCATGCTTCATATTCATCTCCTCTGTGGTCAATCTTTTTTTTTCCTTTGCGGTTTTAATGGGTGATTGCTCTTTTCTCTCCACCTTGTTCCAAATGCAGTAATGGCTTGAGGTATTCATAATTCAAGCATCATTGATTTGTGGTTGGAGCCGTGCATTAGTGCTAAGGGGAAAGGAAAGGGTATCTACATTAGCTTAGAACAAACACACACCATTGAGAACTCTGAGTAAATACAATTTGAGTATGAATTCTCCTCAGATTTCATGAGCAGGTATGGCAGCCTAAGAAAAGCATTACATGGTAAAATTCTCTTTTTTTATGTCATATTCAATCACAGATTGACTTGATTAGACTTGGGTCTGTTTACTCAATGTACTGCGTCTAACTCATTCAGATTCATGTCTGCTTCTCTCTCCATCAACATTACATGATCCAGCATATGGTTATTCAACAGCTTAATCAAATTGTGGCATTCACTGTCTGAGGAAAATCACAATTAGCTTGCAGGGCTTTAGACATCTTTTGTCAGACTGACCATTTTTGCTTCTGTGTTTGTTAATGTGACATGATATCTACAATAAGAAAGCCTGGGCAAAATTAGAAAACAAGTACAATATCAGAGTTTCATCAGAATACATTCAGAATACCCCTTTATTTCATTTATTACTCGTTACTGCTCTTTTTTGTACTTGAAAAGTAAAAGTAGACACATTTCAATTTCATGATATTCTAAATAATTTTTGCTCTACAACATTTCATTGTTTGTGAATCAAGACTTTTGCGCAATACTGTAGATACCATGAAACAAAAATAGCCGTTCTATAGAACGTCAAAGCCCCTCAGCTATGACGCCTGAAGTGCCGGACAAACTTTATATGTTCAAGGTCACTGTGCCAAGGTCAAAGGTCACATATGCAAATTAGCTACCCCACACACATGTTTAGGTCATAGGGAGTGCCTACGCAAAAGTTCAGAAAGCTGCCTGTGCATGAGCCGAGCAATGGCCCGGACAATCTTTATATTTTCAAGGTCACTGTGCCAAGGTCAAAGGTCACATATTCAAATTAGCTACCCCACACACAGGTTTAGGTCATAGGGAGTGTCCATGCAAAAGTTCAGAAAGCTGGCATGTGCATGAGCCGAGCAATGGCCCGGACACAGTTTATATGTTCAAGGTCACCGTGTCAGGGTCAAAGGACACATATGCAAATTAGCTACCCCACACACAGGTTTAGGTCTTAAGCAGTGCCTACGCAAAAATTCAGAAATCTGGCCTGTGCATGAGCCAAGCAATGGCCGGGACAAAGTTATTGTCACGCCACCTGCCCACCCACCCGGCCACCTAGCCAATGACAATACCCATCCAGCCATAACTGGCTGAGGGGTAAATACTGATTTGATCATTTTCCATTTAAGACATTAGGCCTTTTGTTTTCAAAGGAAAAAATTACCGAAATGGGAATATTATTGCAGTATTTGCAGAGATAAGCTACAAATGTGCTGAAGAAAAGTGCAATCTGGGACATGCTCATACACTGAAGTTATGTCTCTGCAGCATGGTGACAGTTCTGTTGTGTCTATTCCCAAAGTAAACTTGCCTTGAAGTAATTACACTGTGGGTCAGCATCTAATTAATAAGCTAGAACAATGCAATCAGTCATCACAAACAGTTGTGAGTCGCCACGAGGCTGGCAAGAACTGAGCGTATGACTATTATTAGCACACTGTCGCATGCTAAGCAGGATGACTTTTCCCTCCAGTCTGCTGGTTTAATTATTTCATTATTCAGATTTTTTAAATCCAAAGTGATGCAGCATGTAACCCAAAAATCTGGTTCATACAGATGAACAGTTGGAGGGTTATACACATGGCTGTGTAGGGATTTGACCTATCAACCTTCCAGTTGCTGATCTAACACTCCAGAAGGCCAATTAAAACACACAGGCATTATAGAACATCAGGTATTATGAATGTTGAATAAATGGCCATGCATTCTGAGTGGGATGGATGGGGTATACTTTCTTGCCTGATAATCACACTAGTGACACTAGTCAATTGTGGGCATGTGTGAACTCATTTATGTGGAAGAAGGCAAATTTTGCTCTGAGTGTCTTATATTGTGCTGATGCATTCTAAAGGTGTAGTTGACTTGCTTCATGTTTCTTGAGGTTGCATAACATTTACCACAATGTTATACTGAGAATAAATTCATTAAAAAAATACACAAAGCATTGCTGCATTAGTTGTATTGTGCCTGCTGCATCTGTGCTTCCTTTACTGTGTGTGGTGCAAATTGTTCCTTTTTTTTCCAGTCATAGGTAAGTAGGCCAGACAGAGTAAGTAGGCCCAGTTTCAAAATCTGTCTGGAGCAGAAACCTTTCTTTTTATTTATGTTTGTAGTTTTTATTCCCTGGAGCAATCAATTATTTATGCAGTTGACCTCCAAAACCCAGCATTCAGCATCTATGTTGCAAATAGATATTAGCTATTGATAAAAAGTAAATACATTTGAAAATGCATAATTTTTCAAAATCATACATGATCTCCACATTTCCACAATAGTGCAACTTTCTGTATGAAGTATTTAAATTTCTTGTTCGACTGCTTTATGTAGGCCAAACATAAAAAATGGCTTGAGTCCCCAATTTGCCAGTACAATAACCTCCACTCTTCTGGAAAGGCTTTCCGCTAGATCTTAAAAGCATTCACCATTACAGTTCATCCCAAAGATGTTTAGTGGGGTTTAGGTCAGGGCTCCATGCAGGCTTGGCAAACCAGGTCTTCATGGAAGTTGCTTTGTATAGCAGATAGCATAGACAGAACTGTCATTCTGGAACAGAATTGGGCGTCTTAGTTCCAGGAAAGGGAAATTCTAATGCAATATATTCTAATATACATATGTACTTACAACTTTTTAGTAACAATCTGTAGAAGAATCAAGAGTAATGATCAAGTGTCCACATACTTTCACTGTATGAGAGAGAGAGAACGTGAGAGAAGAAGAGGTATGGAAGCTCATGATTGACAGTTTATGCACAGGAGACTACACACTTGCCGCCTGTTTGAATAGAGCTGTATGTCTTTCAGTGGCTTTGCTTCCACATGGATCTGTCTCTCTGGGCCATCCTCAAGTTGACTAAGAGCAGTTAAGAGCCTTTGCTTCCTCCTTCCTGTGTGTCTGATGGACACTGATGTACTCAGTGGGATTTAAGTGCTAGGGCCTGCAAGTTTCCCCTCACCTCATTACAGCAGACGTTCTTGGGGCTCTAACCTACTCATAGTCAGATCAGCAGCTAATTTTCATGTATACTGGAGGTATAGGAGGGACTTAAGTGGGGTCCTACCCAGGGCTGTAGAATAGTGGTTCATAGAATGGTGGAAGTCACCTTCTTCTTCTTCTTCTTCTTCTTCTTCTTCTCCTTATTATTATTATTAATATTATTATTATTAATATTATTAAATCCTTATACAATTTGTGTTGTTCATAGAATTTTTATACTATGTAGACATATGCAGACAAATTTTAAATTAGTAAAGATTAATAAACTTTACAGACTTCAAGTAGATTTATTCCTTCCATTGTTTTGTTTTATATGAATTCTAGCTTTAAAGTTTAAATATATAGTATGCCACAAAAACATAGTAAGGTCTCAGGGATCACCCAGTAATGCCCATCAGCACCCCTGGTTCTATTTCAGAAGTGTATCAGGTAAAAAGTCAGTATTGTTCAATTGTGTAAGTGATTTTGGGAAAGGAAAAAAAGAAAAAGAAAGGGGGGGGGTAATAATAAGGGTATCATTTGCCAATATGTTTTTGTTGCCCAACTGTAGGTGGGTTTATATTATATTCCAATGATAGAAGCTGATACAAAAAGACCTATTAATTCCAAAAATTTGAAAAATCAAAGTTTCCTTTGGAGTTCAGAATGAGTTTCCTTTAGAGTATATGTGGGCTCAGCCTTAGTGATTAGTGATAGAAGCTCAGATATCCGGTGGAGCTTGATGTAGAGCTGCGAGTCAGCCCAGGTGGGTCGGGCATCTGATTAGGATGCCTCCTGGTTGCCTTTCTTTGGAAGTTTTCCATTTAGATGTAGAGAGTGTTACTGTGGAGAGAGATGCCTGCGTTTCCCTTGTACCTGTTAAGTTTGCGACCTGACCTCAGATAACTGACAGAAAATGGATGGATGGATGGCTGGCTGGAAGATCAGAGGGTAGAGGATAAAATAGAGTAAGTAAAGTTTTTGTTAATGTAGCAAGTCAAAGGGTTAAAGTAATATAAAATACTCTAGTAGTATTTTATGTAATAAAGTAATTCTGCTGTTAAGTAACAGTACCAAAGTAATTATGCCAGTGCCTGTAGCAGAGAAATTATAGCAAGTGGTCTAACAAAAAGTAACGTGAAATTCTAACAAAGTGATTGTATCAAAGGAATCACTTGTAAAGGATTGTAACAAAGTGAGTGCAACAAGAGCAAATAACAAAGAAATTTTAATGAAGCAATTGTATATTTAAAAAAAAAAAAAAAACTGAACAAAAATTGTACTTGTAACAACCTGACTGCAACAAGGAAATTGTAATAAAGTAGTTGTACTTTCTATTTTAACAAAGTAACGGTAACAAATACATTGCCTGCGGTGATATTTGCAAGAAGCTTAATTGGCTTCGTTTTACATTAAAAAGTACCATTTTTCGACCAACTCCTCATAAATGCAAAGATGCTTTCCCCTTTAATGTACATGGATGTCTGCATTTTACTACATTTTCATTTCCTGTGTACATGGGTGCCAGAGGATGGAGCAGAAAAGATGAGCGGTTTCTGCTGATTTGAGACCCGTCCTTGGGGCTGACCTTCTCAACAATAATTTTCCCGTGATTCTGACTCCTTGTGGTCAGTTCATTAATAATTCAGATGCCACATTATCTGTCCTGTTCATAGATTAAGAGTGTGGTGAAAGAAAGTGCATCATGAAACAGAAAGTCCACTCTATTGGCCTTCTCCGTACCTTGCACTCATTCTCCTTTGAGCTCTGTGGGGTCATGACCCCAATAGCTAGCTGTCAAGCACAGTTTGTGTTTTGCTGGTTGAGTCTTGGGTAACAAAAGCTTTTCGACTCTGGAGAGTGACTTATGGCGTGGAAGGATAAAACCAAATCCAGAGCCAGGCTTGCATGTTCTAGAAGCTGTCTGTGGTAATCAATTTTGTTTAGTACAGGTTGTGCACTCTCATTTGTTAGGGATTATTTCATAGTTACTTACAGGTTGTTAATAACTCATAAGTGGGTACTGTATACTCAATCTCTTACATATCAAGTTCCATCTTACAGTTCTTCCATCGATGTTCCCTCTAAGGGGCTATTTAGCGACATCCTCCCTGCCTTCAACGAGTAATTGTTAATTAGATAAAAAGTTAAAAAGATAGCAAACCAGTCAGAGAACGATATTCCCATGTAGTATATACTATTTTACAATACTATATAATTATAACTATATTACAATACTATACAATTTTTTAAAATACTATTTTTATACCTACTTACTGAACACTTAAACCTACTAGGGTAACAGAAGCTGGAGCCTATTTCAGCCAAATCTGGGCAAAGGCAGGGTACACCCTGAACAGCTCACTAGTCAGTTGCAGTGCCAATGCAGACGCAACCATACACAGCCACACCTAGGGTAAATTTGAAACAACCAATTAGCCTAATGGGCATGTCTTTGGACTGTGGGAGGAAACTGGTGTACCCAGAGGAATCTCACACAAGCACAAGAAGAACTCCACACCGAACCTGTGACACACCTGTGACGTGGACATGCTAAACACTATGCCACCATGCCTCCCTTTAATAAATATTAAAATTTTTCAGTTATATCATATCATAATTACAATTATTGTTATTTATTTACTGAATAACTATCTATCAGTCTGACAGTCTGTTTGTGTTGTAACTCTAAAAGAATTAAAGAGATTGAGAACAACATTCATTCTAAGGGGACTCGACACTCAAGGTTTATTATCCAAGACCAGGACAGGAAGGAGGGACATATCCTTGAGCTCCATGTTGTGTCACCATGCTGAGTGGAGTGTAATTCAGTGCAGTCTCTAATGGCGCCAGTTAAAGGACCTTGTACACTCAGCTTCTCATCACTACTCCACTCAGCCAGGTTGAAATTGTCAGGACCATCACTGTGTTTCTTTACTTCATTAAAGATGGAGCATGTTTTACCAATGCAACAAACACTGCCATTGTGTTTATACACTATGTATATTTTTATTTATGGGGCTGTCTGTAACCCATTTATACAGGTTCACATTTAAAATGTTTTATATCCAATGCCAACATCAAGTTTGATAGAGAATGCTTCTGTTTGATGGTGAGAATGTTTCTGTTTAATGAATTCTGGTGTTAGCATTTGATTGTCTTAACCTTGTTTTGTTGATATGATGGTGATTGATGAAGGCTGTTGTTGTTTGTTAGGTACTGTTTTTGTTTAATGTATAAATGGTGTTTGGTGGAGTATGTTGGCATTTGATAAGTAAGCTGGTTGTATTGGTTGGCTAAGAATGTTGGTGGTTGATTGTAAAAATATTCTTACTTTGGGAACAGTGTGCGGGTGTTTAGTGCTGGTGATTAAAAAGACAACACACATTAAAACATGTAGGCACTGAGGGTAAGAGGGGTGGATTATCGCCCACTATAATAATACAATTCTTTTTTTTTTCTTTTTTTCTTTGGATTTTTACCCATTTTTCTCCCTCATATTCAATTCCCACCCATCAACTTTTGCCTTCCCTATCACATGACCACCACTGACCAGGAAGGGGCGTAAGCAAGCACATACCCCCTCCGTGACATGGATGATGCCACCTGCCTCCTTTCAACTGTTGCGCATGCGTATTTGGGAGTGGCCTAACACACTCGGAGGGAAAACGCTATCCGCCCCCTCGTACAAATGAGCTCACAGATGCCCATTAATACAATTCTAAATAAAACCCTACTAAATATGTTATACTTTGTAGGTAAAAAAAAATTACTTTGAGGCGATACAAATTTCTTTGTCACAATAATTTTAATTTGTTGTATTATCATTAAATTCTATGATTATTGCAAAGTTTGGTATGCACTTGTGTGGAATCACTTGGCCTAAAACATGATTTGGTATATGATCCAATTAAAGTAAAGTCTTTGTAGTGTGCCTCTATGTTTGTCAGCCCTCAGCCGAGGATGAGATTAGAAATTACTTTAATTGATCTTTTTCATGGCTCGGATGCTCCTGTGGTTCTTGGCTGATTGAAAGGCCATGCCAGGACAGATTAGGAGTGGGGAGGAATTTTGTCGTACTGTTACTGTTTGGTAGAATCCACAGTGACAGTATTTTATATCAGCCCAAAACATAAGAAAATAGAAGCATGGTATTTTTTAAAACTTTCTAAGCTATGCTTACGATAACTCCTTTTTGTGGCAGCTTGTGTATGATTTTTTAGATTGAGTACTAAAGCATACCGATTAGTGGAAAGTGATTTATTCTTTAGCTCTTTTTATCACGTCACCGAACTTTGTAAAGAAAAACAAAGGGTAACATTTTCCAGCCAGTCTGAATCCACGGAAGCAATTTCAAAGGGTATTGTTAGCTATGTAGTTATTTACTGTTATGCTTTTTCAATAAGAGTTGGTGTCAGAGACCTTATTTATAATATTGAGACAAATGGATGCATGGCCATGAAAGGCACTCGGCTGATTAACTTGCCTACGATGGCTTTTTATCTGTTGCCTGTTTGATGTATTACGTCTTTTTAAGGTTCAGTCGAATGCAATCACAAGCTCTTTCATTGCACAGAGCTCTTAGATGCATGAGATTGCCTGTCGCTTCCCTGGGGAGGTGCTCCTTCAAAATTATTGACTACCGGACGGTGAGGGAGTGCTCGAGCTGAATACACGTTCCATGTGCTCATGTTTGGGATGGCAAGGTCATTAAAAGGACAGAGGTCAGAAAATCAGAAGGGCAGGCCAAATGGCGGGCCAACTGGCTTTTTGTACAATTTCACAAATATGAATTAGAGAAGAAAATGCTTTTGGGTTCAGGCTCATTGTAGAATTTTCGAGTTTATTTTAGTGTTTTAGCATTCAAACGTGGTATTGCATTTGTCTGTATATGCTGGCTAATTTTCTTTCTGAGGCTATATTATTTGATGAAAAAGCACTGAGGAACACAAAAAGAGCAAAACTAATCTTTTTTTATGTAGGTTTGAATCCCTCTACCCATGCTTGGCCACCATAGCTGAATGTGGCAAGATGGCTGACTCAGGTTTCTCTAACTAAAAGTACTCGGCTTTGTATTGCATGGAATGGACCCCTCTTCATGCCCTGTTGCTAGAGTACTAGCAAGGAATTTCCTGCCTCCTCTAGAGCTGTGAATGGCCTGTGTTTCCCTGCCAAAGCACAGCTGCATAGTCTCGCCAGGGGTCCTTGTCCTCCACCCTTCATCCTCTCTCACTATAGCTGACTGTGATTGTCAGAAACAAGTCTGTCTTTCTGTAAAGTCTCAATAACATTTTTGCACATGTCTAAACAGTGGCTTTAATCTCTTCCTGTGCTAGCCCAGGGGAACACATGGCAATGTCATTGTAGAATGCCTCTTAAGTATATAATCAGTTGTTGTTTTTACTTGATTTATTATATACCAACAAAGAAACTAGGCACTGGTGATACAGAGTGAATGCCACTTAGATGAAGGGTAAAACAGTGAATTTGTACATGTTCTGTAATCAATATATTATTAAAAATACATCTTGAAGGACCTTGGTGATTCAACAATAGTAGTCATCTCAGATTGGTACATATTGCTACTTTGTGCATATGGAACGCTGAAGAGTTTTTATGCCAGCGACCACTGATGGGGGTCAATTAAACAAGGGGCCCCGTCTGTTAGGAGGTAACAGCAACATGTACTCTGCATTTGACCTTGGCTCCCCCTCTCCCTGCCACCACCACAGTGCTCTTTTATTACTGTGTCATAACAAAAGCAGAAGGTCTTGCCCTTCTAAGCAGGCTAATGCCCCCTGTGACTGATAATAGACAGCTAAGCCTCTTATCCTCGGTTTGAGCGGATACCTCTGAAGCAAGATTGCTAGCAGACTTGGTTTTGTTCCTGCATCTTCTACCAAAGTCACTCTCAAGAAACTGGTGCAGATCCCAAGGAATGCAAATCTGTAAAAATGGTTAAGGTCAGGTATGTGTCATATCCAGCGGCACCATAAGTTGCTTTTAAGTAATCATGCAAGTGCTGAAAGGAGATATAGTGCTTATAGTGCTGCACATTGTGATCACAATATGTATTTAACTGGTGAAAATTTAATGTCATGGATTAAAGATTAATTATTCAATTAGTTTAAACAAAGAATATTATTTTTGGATCTTGCAAATACCAAGCTTTATCAGTCACAGATACACACACACATACACACACAAACACACACACACACACACACACACACACACACACACACAAAACACCTGGAGCCTCTGAGGTTGGTTAGAACGTGCAAAGAAAACAAATAATTCTGATGTGTTAGAGCAGTGGTCACCAGCCCTGTTCCTGGAGATTTGTCTTCCTGCAGATTTTATCTCCAACCAAAATCTAACACATCTCTTTTATCTGATCAAGAACTCCTTAAGTCAATGATTAGATATTATGGTGGGTATGATTAGGTTTGGAGCCCAAGTCTTCAGGGAGGTAGATTTCCAGGAATGGGGCTGGTGACCACTGTGTTAGAATAAATATTTGCATGTTGTAAGCTTCATTGATATTTGGATTGCAAACATTAAACTGACAAACAAATTAGGTTAACATCAGCAGTCTTACAGTTGACATCCAGGTCCGTGGTAGCCAAGCAGGTGCTCGGTTTGAGGATTGAATTCTCTCTTTAATTGTTAATCTGGATCCATTTCTTCAACCATGGCCATGAGCTGTAGATAGCAACTAAAAGAATAAGCTGTACAGACAATGAAAAAAATGGTTCTTTCGAAGCGTTGCTGGGCTTAATCTTTGTGATCGCTTGAGAAGCCTATCTCACCGACACTGTGGATAATACAATCTGCAAGATGAAATAATCCCCTCCCCCTAGCACCAGGAACAGATGTAGGAAATGAATGAATTAATGATAACAATGTTATGATAACAGTTCCCTAAGTTCCAAGTTCTGAAGTTTTAAGTGTGTTGTGCTAGTTGGGAAGAGAAGGCAGGCTTTGGGTCTTGACATAATAAATAAGATGAATAAATGATATATAGTAAATTCTGCTATACAGGGATGAGAGCATGTGGTTCAATCCAATCTGAGGTTCCTGGTAAATCAGATGTTATATAATCCAGTTTTTTTTCCCTAGAGTGATTTCTGAGACAAAAGATTATTAAACCATCTGAACAATGGTAGATGACTTGTTGTCAACAGGGCTAACACTTGACCTTGGATTAATTCAGCACATGGCCTACTCACCCAAGGTCTTCCATACCTTCAGTGTGTCACATTCAGCGCATAATGCATTCCTTTGTGTTGACTTGAAATCCTCTATTGTGTTCGAACATCACATCAGGGGATGTATCAACTATTGACAACCATGTGTGGGGGCATTTGTTAAGTCTTATTGATGGTGTCTGTGAATTCATTTGAGTGACAAATAGGATGGAAATACGGTGATGGGTGAGCAGGAATCCTATAGCAGTGGTATTTATTTTAGCAGGATGTCAATGCTGTGGGGATAAGCACCATAAATTTCTACTTCTGACAAGAGGTGAGAGAGAAGCTGAGTAGGAATGATTACCGTTCCTGAGAAGTACAAATAGGCACGACTAGACAAGATGTTCAGAGAGAAGATCAATTCACATAAATGCATCCTTTTGTGCATTGCTCATTTGAAATGCTGGAAATTTAATTAAGATGACTTGCATGCTATTTATGGTAATGTCCACTGACTTCCTGCTCATGTTGGAAAGCACTTTTATTTTGTGCCCTTTCAGGTCTGAGCCTATTGAAACTGATATGTGAGTGATGCACATCTTTTGAAGTGTGTAGTAAGGAAGAAATATTTAATGAATTATTAATTTTAATTATTGTATGTTTAGGAACTTATTTTATTCTCTGTATTTTCTGTAAAGTGCTATTTTAGGAATAGTACAAGCTAATGAAATATACACTAACCTAACGTGTAGAATGCATTCGTTCTATTATGTTTTTGATTCTGAATATTAACAGCTTGTCTATAGTGAAATGTATGCTGGATGATCCCCACAGTATTTATATAATAAGAATTTTTTTAGTGTCATCGTTTAATAAAGGAAATGTTTAATTGTTGATAGCGTGGCGTGTTCCTTGAGGAATGCGGGGCCGGTTGGTGTAGAGGTTAAAGTGGGATTATGATTGAGAGGTTATGAGTTTGAATCATTCTTAGACCCCCACTGTGCTAAGACCCCTGGGAAAGGTTTTAACGGGTTCATGTCTGTGTTCCCCAGTGACTGTGTTCCCCAGTCGATATGTTTCATAGACCCGATGTTCCCCAGTCACTATGTTCCCCAGTACATATGTTCTCCATTACCTATGTTCCCCAGTACCTATGTTCCCTAACCCTAACCCTACTGTCATTGAAAATGTGAAATAACGAATATTCCATATGTTGTTACTTTGAAGATCCATTAATTTAATAAGGATATAGTAACATAGCTACTGGGGAACATAGGGTTTGGGGAATATAGGGACATGGGGCTGATCCCAGTTTTAACCACAAGTGTATAAAAGGTTACCAGTAAAAATACTGGGAAGGTAACCTGCGATGGACTAGTGTCCCATCCAGGAGGAGTTAATCTGAGCCTTATTTTTGTGTTTGTCTGGGCGGCGGAGTGGCATAGTGGTTAGCACATCTGCCTTACGGCAAGAAGGTCCTGGGCTTGAGCCATGTGCCCGGTGAGGATGTATGATGATGAATGTGACTGTAAGTGGTTATGTGTGTGTGTGTGTGTGTGTGTGTGTGTGTGTGTGTGGGTGTTGACCCTGCAATGGACTTGCTAGCTGTTCAGGGTGTACCCCATCTTCACCCAGAGTTGGCTGAGACAGGCTCCAACCTCCCCATGATTCTAATGGGATAAAGCTGTTCTTTCTTTTTCTTTTTTGTAGCAGCCAGGGGGTCAGTTTTGTGGTTAATGGAATGGATACCTGAATTTTTTAACAAAACATTTTCAGACTGTATCTTGTATAAGAGTTAGTAAAGATACAATCATTAACTATAACATCAAAATAAATTCTTGATGCCCTTTTGACAGTGAAATGGACTGAGGATTTTCAGAATATTAAGAAAAAAAGAAAAAAAATTGAAACATGACATATTTTTGTAATAATTCAGTATATTTCAGTAATGATGGTGTAGAGGAGATGTTTCTGACAGAAGTTGCTCATCAGTGCATAAAGATTAATAAATGTATTCTTGTGTGTGTATTGTGTGGTCAAACATCAGCAAAAAATGTGGTTTAAAATACCATTCAATTTGGATGGAAAATTCCATCAATTGTCTGATTTACACTGATAAATATTGCAAAACAGGGTAGGGTAGAGGGGTGTTGGTGGTATTGATTTCGAGGTTGTCATTATAAACTTTATGATCACTATAAACAACAATTACAGGAACAAATGGGGGTGTTCATTTATTCATCAATTCATTCATCTTAGGTCCTTGGAGATGAACATTCAATCATTCATTCATTCATTCATTCATTTTCTGAACCGCTTAATCCAATTAGGGTTGCGGGGAGGCTGGCGCCCATCTCAGCCTACTCTGGGCGAGGGCAAAGTACACCCTGGACAGCTCGCCAGGCCATCACAGGGAGATGAACATATGAATATATAATATATAGTATATCCATACCTGTTGTCATTAGTCCTCTGTCCATTCTATTTTATTTTAAGATGGTGCATGTTGGTTGAGCTTGTTCCTTGCTACTCTGTTCTAACATTGTTAAATTACAATACGTGGTGGCTTCACCAACTCAATTTTGCAGTCCTACACGGGAAAAAAGAATAGCAGTGGTTATTAACAGAGGGATTATAAATAAAATCCAACCACATTATGTCTGCATGTTTTCATTTTTATCAAGGAGAAAATCTTTCAGGATCGATTCGACACTGGAGGGCTTTGAGGCGATCAGATAATCTGCTTGCTCTTTAGCTAGTGTTCATTCATGCACATGGGGAATGTCCCTGAGAGAGTGCTATCAAAGCTAATGATCACTCTATAAAGGCGAATGAAAAAGTAAACAACAGTGAATGTACTGTGGTTTTGTATCCAGTTTTTCTTTTTTTTTTTTGAGTAATAAGTAATTGAAAGAGGGTTTCAAGGGCCTACAAGAGTAAAGTCAATCCAATCAATATGTGATTGAATGAGAAATCTGAGCTGAAGTTAGCCATTGTGTACTAAAGTCTACTCAGATGACGGTTGTGTGAGAAAAGCTGCGATTCTGCTTCACTCTAAAGCCCACGTTACATATGTCACACAGCAGGTATACTACAGGTCCACGACAAAAAAAATTGGACAATTTCCTAGGACACTTGTCAGTGTGAGAGGCGAAACTCACCTGTTGTGCACAAATACACAGATTTACTAGATCTGCTGCCCTACTGTGTTCTGTGGCTGTGTTATGACATATGAATTTGATATGTTTTTTGGGTCGTCTGATGTGCTGACCCTAATATACTAATCCTATGATTTCCCTGCATTAAACCCACTGGACTTCCTTAGCGTGAATAACCCACATGTTTCGTACAACATCTTTACGATAATGTTCAGTTGAGGCGTATGGTGGATATATGTGAACCGAGTATCATAGGAATATCATAGGAGGGTTTTTTTTGTTGTTGATGTTGTTTTTTTTTTGTCTTGCAACAATTGTATTACTCTCGTATGAACATTGTACAATTTGACTTACAGATCTGACCTTGTCAGACACACAACACGTAGTTTATATGCAATTGCAGCTACGCAGCTTTCAAATCCACCTCACCCAAACCTACATCGATGTCGTTCAATTTGTAAAAATTGCAGTTTGTCTGTGAAAGGGGCTTGAAATACTAAGCTGATATTATGAGCTTTGTCAGCACGGTTGTGGAGTGGTTAGCTCTTCCGCTTTACTTCAAGAAGGTCCTGGATTTAAGACCCATACGAGGGTGTTTTCATGTGGAGTTTCCACTGGAAGTTCCAGTTTCCTCCCACAGTCCAAAGACATGCACATTAGGCTAATTGGATATTCTCAGTTGCCCCTTTGTCTGAATGTGAATTGTCTGGCAGGCTGTTCAGGGTGTTCCCTGCCCTTACCTGGAGTCGGTTGGGATGGGCTCTAGCCTCCCTGTGTCCCTTACAAAAAAAAATGCATATGAAAAAAAATGTATATTGTGAGCTAGGATAGCTGGATTTACAGATGCAAGGGGCCGCTGTGCCGTGGTATCAGCATTCATCTCAGACAGATGGAGAAGTAATTCCTTTGCTTTTTTATTTGTTTACCCATCCAGATTACACCTCTATGTATCCTGGTCTCCTGAGCGTTTACTGTGTTTTCACAGTGTGATTTAAGTGGCAAAAAACACTGCATATGTTCCTCTTCTGTTTACAGATTTGATACTTTTTAAGGAAATGCTCAGTTGTGCTACTTTTTTGCTAACTGCACTTTCAAATCCCTGTTTAGACGGAGGTTTTTTTTTTTTTTTTTTTTTACCAATAAGTGTAGAAAAAAATCACCCCTTCAAAATATTCACATTTAGAAGGGGTGATTCTTTTCTACACTTATTGGTTTAAACAAAAAAAATCCATCTAAACAGGGATTTGAAAGTCCAACAGATACTCCAACAGATAAAAATTAATAAAATAAATTACCCGAATCACTAAGATAACTAAGATGTTTAAAGGGTCACCCCAACCTGCCATACATGCCACATTTGTGGAGAATTTGTCATACTCTCACATGCACAAAATGACCATCCCTTATCAAAAATTCCTGTAACAGCCTCAAATAATATATTAGACCTCTTGGTAACCTCTCTGTTTCCTCCTTGCTCTTCCATCCAGTTTGGGGGGACAGTCTGATCCAGGAAAAGGCCTAATAGCACCAAATGCTTTCCACCTTTTGATTAAAGACTTTCCTATGCTCCTAGTGATTGATAAAGTCTTCAAAATTTTTTGTATCCATGTCTTAACTTGAACTGCCTGTCTAAAAACTTTATCCCTGAGCTCTTTTAGCAGCACCTTGCCACCCATAGTTGGGGGATTGCTTTTAGGCACACTTTCAAGCACTGGGATGCTCCAGGAACAGTTGATTTTATACTATACTAATCAGAATTAGTACAGCTGATCACAGGTGGAAGCCAATTTAATGGGAAATAAAGAAGGTGATTAGCTACACCTGTTTTAGTGTACAAGTATTTTTAGGAGGAGGTCATGCATGGGATTCTCAGGGATTCATTTTTGTTCTATTTTTTTCCTGAGCTTTTGCTATTGTTTTTTTTTTAGCTGACTGCTATACATTGAATTGAATAAACACAACTAAAAAAATATTGTGTGTGTGTGTGTGTGTGTGTGTGTGTGTGTGTGTTTGTGTACGTTCATTTCAGTCTGCAAAGCAGCAAAATGCAAATGTTCTGAAGGAGGTGATTCTTTTCTATACCCTGTGTACCTGGAGTAATTGTATAATATCGAGTTATTTTCTCACATTTCTTAAATAAAGTTATTTCATAGGTAAAAGAAGACAATACCCCAACACAACAGCTACTCTTTTACCCCAGTCTGACTGCTAAATCTCCTAAAAAAGACATGTGGGTGTAACTGGCTGTGTGAAAAATTAGATGTGTCCACCATTAGCCCCTTTTGTGATCAACAGGGTAAGTAAGGGTGTGGGAAACACGTCTGCAAGCTGCTTGGACCTCATTATCCCTTCGGAAGAGATAAAGGGGCCATCAGGGTTTCTTTTGGGGCCGTCAGTCTGATTCATGTTTGATTAGTTTAATCCAGCAAGCCAAAAGAAGAGAAGCATCTCCTGCTCACCCTGGCCACTGGAGGACTGCTCTCTCTCTCTCTCTCTCTCTCTCTCTCTCTCTCTGGCTCTCTCCCCTTCTCTTCTTCATTTGTCTCTGTTTCGTCCTTTTTTTGGATAATGATGAGAACAAGCTGTCATTCTCTGAAAGATAGCATCACTAGCTGACGCCCTACACAGCCGCCATATCTCAACCTGGCCACTCAAGCATGCTTTTAGTTATCGGGGGCACCATCAAGGTCGAGGCTGATGGATCATAGAGAGGCTTTTACATTAACAGGAAAGGGAAGAGCCTATCCATGGTCCTGCAATGCTGTATCATACCTGGAAGGTGAGATTTATGTACTATTTTAGGGAGGAAATAATGCTCTCTGGAATAATGAATTAATTAAAAAGGACAAAAGACTCATCAGATATCTCCCAGTGAATCTCATTTATTTAGGTAACTCTTTGCTGAGAAAAAAATGCATTATCCAAGGAAGATGTTTCTTCCCACTCTTTTTAAATTATTTTTTTGTGATAGAACCATGAATACAGGAGTGATGCAAAATGCTTAATAATAGCAAGCCCATGCATGGAAACAGGGCCGGTATGGTACATGCATAAAAATACCTATTTCACATAGAAAATTGATTTTTATAATTTGTATTTGATCGGGTTGATAATAATGCCTTTATATTTTGTAATCAAAATACTTTTAATACTTTTTTTTTTTTTATTAAAAAACACTGTAAAATATTTTCTGTGAGATGGCAATTTGATGACATCATAAAAATAATAAAAGTATGCACGCAGTCTCTGAATGGTGCCTAGTCAGTAATTTGCTCAGGCTTGTTGGGATCAGCATGACAGTTGATCCAAAAGCTTGATAGCTAAATATTTGTTCAAACAATAATTGTACCCAAACTGAAGTAGCTGTTTTGTAGGATCCTGAATTTGCATGCGATTGCATGAATGACACATGCACATTTTTTTTTTTTTTGGATTTTTTCCCCCATTTTTCTCCCTAATTTAGTCGTTTCCAATTCCCACCCATCAACTTTTGCCTTC
>JAQMYF010000002.1:23887547-23910521 GCA_030014195.1 Neosilurus mollespiculum | reverse complement strand
ATATATATATATATATATATATATATATATATATATAATTATTATTATTATTATTATTATTATTATTTTTTTTTTTTTTTTAGTCAGGCTTGGTGGATGCCGCTGAATCAGTCCTATTCAGTGAAATCTACCTTGCCTTTTGCAAATAACTGTTAATTGCTTGCACCACTAACTAGTTTCTGACACGTATTTGGGTAGTATAGCTTGTTTCCAACAAGCTTATTTCTGGAGGCTGTTTACATATTTATATGAAAAAGGAGATTTATAATATAATGGTAATAAAATGGTAATATTGTTGAATTTTGTGTGTGTGTGTGTGTGTGTGTGTGCAACTCAAAAAGTCAGTGCAAAAGCCCTTCAGAGCAATATAATGAATGAAAAGCAAGCTTAGCTATAAGAGGGCGTCATATTTGAGTGAGCGTGTGCATATATGAATGATTTATTGTAATTAATCCACCAGGCCCAGTGAGTTAGCCTGGACACATCTGTGGCCATGTGCTAGTGATGTTATACAGTGTCACTGAAGGACACCGAGCATTAAAGCTGAGATTATGGTATTTGTTTTTTTAATCCAAATTACTACATGAGTGACTTATAGTGAATAATTTGCAATAAGGTAAATCAGCTGTGTTGATAATCAGAAGGTTATTGTGAGTTCAAATCTTGATTACTAAATGAAGCCTGTTCGTCTTTTTCACATGCCTGCCACAAAAACATGATAGTGTCAGTGTTTTACCAAATGAATGGAAGCAGCTATTCAAGGTGTATTGAAATAAGGGTTTTCTTATGATATGTAATACAGCAATGAAAAAACCTGAAACATTACAGACTATGCCTTTAAACCAGCTTTAATTCCATGTTGTTTGGGCATTAAGCAATGCCTTGGATTGGATTGTGTACCACTTGGATGAAAAAACATTTGCTCAAGGTATAAAATGCAATGACACTACAGGGTTACTCTAGTTCTTTCATGGCTTTTGTCGCTGTGGTGTCTTTAATATGTTCAAATTATTCATTTCAATCTTTCTGCTTTTTCAGTTTGAATATTGTAGACCCTTTAATTTCAGCTTGACTCTGACCCATCATGGTGATTATTATTCATTCCTTCTGGAAAGCTGCTGCTTTATATGAATGCTTTTGCACTTATTTGCACTAAACATTGTCACTAACAACTCTGAGTCAGAACGTCTGGAGCTGGAATGAGGTTTACCTGTTGCATTTTGGGAAACACTGGCTCAAGAGGACAATGAATTAGTAGAGTGTATGGTTAGTAGAGTTGACTGTATGTGCTAGACAACTGCATTGTGGCTCTACATTTGTCTTTCGTAGAGCATGTGGATGATAGTGGCCCTGTGGTAACATTACTGTCCTGTGTACATTCATGATACTTGGCATTTGTTCTCTGAGCTGACGCCCACAATCATCTTCTGGTAAATTGCGGTGTGAAATCTGTAGTGCTGTAACTGCCAGCAAGCCTGCGCTAAAAGTGTTGCTAGAAATTAGCTTAACGTAATTCCATATGTGAAACCTGGCCATGACTGAGCGTCGTGCATCCGGCGTGGTAACAAACCCTTCATGCCATTTGTATGTATCCCAAAGTCTTGGCATCTGACTCATATCCTTGCCTGCAGTGTCACCGTCACGCCTTTATAAGGGATTTGTTTTCAAATCCGTTTTTATATTCTAACCCATTTACTAGCGGCTCTGTGTGAAATGTATGTTGGTGCAGGCCAAATGAGTAGTCATGTTGTAGTACCACTTTTATGTCCCAAAAAAGGAAGATGAAGAGTGAATTACTGCGTATCTCTCAGACTATGAAAAGCTGTGTGCCTAATTAAAACATATAAGTTAAGTTTTAAGTAATTTTTTGTCTAATTGCAGCTAAATAACACAGTGAGAGGAGACATGCTTCACAACAGTTAAAATACCCCACCTCATCCCATTAATTAGATTCTGTTCTGATGTGCTAGTGTTAAGTCATAGTTCTGTCCACTGAATGCCCTAATCTTTGCCCTTTTTGTTGCTTAGCAACCAAAGCTTATTGATAACAAGGTACATTGCCCAGTGGACAAATTATTATTAATATTATTCATACGAGCACTTATTTGATTTGCTTACTTATATGATCTTTATTTTGGACAAATTGTTTATTGTAAATGTTAATAATGAATTATTTATTATTTTTAAAAGATTGCTTTGTATCACATTTATTCGCTCTTACAATTATTAAGTGACATTTTGATATATTTTTACCTATTTAGTGTTACATATTATGTTCCAGAAATTCAAATTCAAATTCAAGTTTATTTGTCACGTACAAAATCATACACAGTACAATATGTAGTGAAATGCTTGTTATGAAGCTTGTAAGAAGGTCCATGAAACAAGCTCACGCCCTCACTCACTCACTTACTTACCACACCATTAATCCTACTAGGGGTGCAGGGAGGCTGGTGACTATCACTGGTTGAAGGCAGACTACCTCCTGAACAGCTTGCCAGACCATTGCAGGACCAACACACACAAACCATTTACACACATTTACACCTGTGGACAGTTCGAAACAGCCAGTTTGCCTAATATTCATGCCTTTGGACAGTGGGAGGAAACCCACGCAAGCCTGAGAAACTCCACACAGTAATGCCCGAGCTCAGGACTCGGACCCAGGCCCTTCTTGCTGTAAGGTAGATGTGCTAAGCACTACGCCACCATTTTGCCCATGCCCAAATAAGCTTGTTCCTTTTATCACTTACAGTACTAATAGCCACTATAAACAGTCTGTCTCTCATCAGTCTCTTTTGTCCTCCCTCTTCAAGTCAATAACCACAATGCAGAATATTAACCTGGCACATTAATCCTTTTTATTTTTAACTTAGCCTAGGTTAATTGGAGTGTTGTCATATACTGTAAGGCACCGTAAATAAGATATAATATATGTATACTATAGAAAAGGATAACAACTCAGTATGAGTGCAGTGATATAGGCATGAGATTTGCCTCTCAGTCGGAACTACTGTCAGAATATAAAAAGTGCATCAGCAACTTCCGCCCAATACAATTTACGATTTCAACAGCACTGTGATATAAAGACCAATAACCAATAAGTTCTGAGTTGAACTGTTACTCGTAATGATTGTTTTGTTTATGAGGTTTAGAGAGTCAGGATCCTTGATTTATGAACGTACTCTAAGTCCTCCTTGCTGGTCACGTAAAACTCCAGGGGTTGGAGTGTGTCTCAGAATGGATTTATGAGTTTAATATGTTGTTTCAGGTTGGACAGTTTTGTGTGGGTTAGGTTTCAGTGGTAAACAGTTAAGCTTAGAAGTGGAGTTAGAGTGTAACTTCATTCCTGGATTTTTGGTTCTGCAGTGAAGTATCCTATGTTTTCTGTTTTTTTTTTTTTGTCTTTTGTTTTTTTATTTTAATTCTGGGTTAATATTGTAATGTGGGGAATTAGTTAGCTGAAAGATGGTTCATGAGAAGAATCTGCAAGATTTGTATTTTATTTTTTGAAAATCAATATTGTATACTTGTAGTCTGTACCATGTATTATTCATTCATCCATTCATTTTCTAAGCCGCTCAATCCTAATTAGGATTGCAGGGAGGCTGGCACCCATCTCAGCCGACTGTACCCCACGAGGGCGGGGTACACCCTGGACAGCTCGCCAGGCCATCGCAGGGCCAACACACATACAACCATTTACACTAAAACCTAGAGGTGATTTGGAACAGCGAGTTAGCCTACTGTGCATGTTTTTGGACTGTGGGAGGAAACCAGGGTACCAGGAGCTGTACCATGTATTAGTTCAATAAAAATGTTAATGGTTCTTTAGGAGGTATTAGTTTCTATCTCCCAAACGGGATTCTAAGTCTAGGTCATGTCATTTTCTGAACCGCTTATTCCTAATTTAGGGTCGCGGGGAGGCTGGCGCCCATCTCAGCCGACTCCGGGCGAGGGCAGGTGATGTTAGAAATTAAACTTTTATGTCAGATCAACAGATCATGACTGAACACAGAAGATGGATAATAATTCAAAATGACATGTTTTATGTCCATGCCATATGGATGGTTTGTAAGTCATAATTAGACACAGTTAGAATTATTGGGGATGAAAAATAATAATTATAAATAAATCATCGTCATCATAATGTAGTCCAATATTCAGAAGCCACATTGGAGAAGCAACACCAGTTTTCTCTTCTAATTTCCCAATACTTGCTGTTCATAGTAACAAGGCTTTTGGTGTACTGGTTCATCATAGTTCCACCATCTCCCAATTTACCATACCCCCTGATGCCTCACCATCTGTTGCCACAGTGCCTGCTTTCCCTTTCAACATGTTTGAAGCCATGAGAAAACAAACGTGATTGGTCTTTTACTTGGGTATTGAAAATGATTCAGCCCATGTTATATTATCCAACCTGCAGCAATTGATAGCTTTTTTTTTCCCCATGGTGTTAGCATTAGCTATGTAACCATGAGTTCACCAAAACATCATTAAGTATGACACTTCAATTTTATCCATGATATATAATAATGTCTTGATAAATAGAAGCTTTTTGCTAACCTGGTTCAAGTGTTAACATTCGAATAGCCCATGTTATACAATAATGCACTACTATGACTCATAGTTCTTCTTCTTAAACACAGAACATTGCATCATATAGTAAGGTTAGTATTTACGCAGTTATAGAATGCAGTGGACTGGAATGTTGACGTGTGTGTTTGTGTGGAGTGAATTTGCTGTACATTACACATATTCCCAGGACAAGCTACTTGGCAGAGAGGCTTGTGAGGATGCAGTGCAGCCCCGGAGCCCTCTGGGATTGCTCTCAGCCGTTAACTGTTATGATTGGCTAGGTGTGAATTAAAGCACCGTGCCAGAAAGAGGAATCATGTCAGGGCTGGTTGTTGTGGAAACCATGCCCCGAGTTATTCCTGGGAAGAAAGAAAGAAGGAGACAGTGATGGGTTTGATGAGGAAATGGCTGTCTCTGGAGTGCAAAACGTTAAGACTAGAGTGCAAAGATAGCAATGCTTTACTCCATAATGCTAAAATTCGATAGCTCAACCTTTCGTTTTGAAAGACTACACACATTATTCCTTTTACTTATGTAGTTTTTATTCTTACTTTATATTTTATCTCAATGTTAATTTTATGTGCAGTATTTGTTTCTTAAGTGCAATAAGCACTTGAGGGGGCTCTGAGTCCAAGAATTTTATTGCTGGTAATGACGTTTAATATGACGAATAAACTTGAAACTTGACCTTCATCACTTTTTTCCATCTATTTTTTAAGCAAAAGACATGGTTCTCAAAAATCGGTCAGTGAAGCATAGCATGTTACAGTGATGAATTTCACAAACATTGTTTAAGTAGGGGTTGCAAAAATGTTGGGGAAAAAACTTCAAGAATAAACATTTAAAAAAAAACAGTTAAAAATCGATCTCAGTGTAAACTAGCTTAATATTTACTTTAGTAATCGTTAAGTAGTTGTTATAGTTACATGTTTTCAATATTTGATAAAAGTAGCATTTATTAATTATCTAATTATACAACTGCGTTATGCATTTTGCAAAGCAACTAATCTGTCATAGCACATCGTTTGCTAATTAATTAATCAGAGATAAAATGCAAATAACCAATATTTCCGATATCTTGAATTTGATTTGCAGGCTAACTGGTTTATGCTTCTTTTCTTGGCAAAATTTAGCAAAAGAAAATGAACCAACTTTAAATATATGTTAAATATACCAAATTCAGTTAATCAAACTGGAGAAAATGGATCATAATTTAAACTACTTTTTTTATGGTTACATATGAGATTTTGCTTACTTAAGAAATCATTTATTGTGGTTGGGCCAAAAGTTTCAGATGAAGGTTAGCACACATTTAAATGCACACGATGAGCTACAGTGTTAATTAGTGTATATTGTGTAAATTCTTAGTACATGAGCAGTTTGGATTAACACAACTGGGAGGTGGGGGGCTAAACTGAGTAATATACATGAAAGTCTCTCTATCTCTCTATCTCTCTCTCTCTCTCTCTCTCTCATAGCATTTATCATGTTTCACTTTAATAAATTTAATCCAACCCTCAATAAATCCAAAATAATCAGGTTATGAATGCAACTTGGATCTAATTCTGAAATGACTAAACATAAATAATTAATAAATCATTTCCATGAAAGAAATCTGGACTTGGGAGGTTCATAAAACTAAAGCGGATGTGCACACTGGTTTCAAAAAGTTTGAGAACACTTTCTGTAAAGAAGTTATGATTGCAACATTTTTGAATATGGTCTACTTTAATGCAAATGTGTTCTTGTCTCCTCCTGTAATCAGAGCACTTGGTCACTCTCGAGTGCATTCATCAAGATGAAGTTTTACTGCAGAAAACTGTGCATCGTTTTGTAATCCTTTTCATTCGTTTCTCTTTCATTCTATGTTCTTCTCAAGGTGCAGGCAACGTGGGCAAGAAAGAAGAAAAAAAGACGCTGAAGAGAAGAGCTAAAGAATGAAGCTACAGAGCCTTTAAAAACGTCAGAGAGGTATGAGCAACAGATTATAGTCTAAAATAGATATGTTTCCTATTTTTATATTTCTGTCCAGTCTCAGTCCTCCACACTCAGGACATTTTACTTATCACATATTATTAGGTTTGTTTCCATCCAAGTAGTGAGGAGCTTTCTGATTTTTAAAAAGTTATGTCTACATAACATAACTAATTTAATGTAATTTACATGAAATGAAAAAAATAAAATAAAATGAAATTACACAAATTTCTGCTTAGACCAAGTGTCCTTAGCCAACATGTGTTTGGTGTCCTACATTTACTCTAAACTAATGGACCATATTATTTATTTAATAGTTTGGTAAAATAACATGGTAGTCTTTATATTAAAATATATGTTCAAAGCGGAATTCAGTTATCATCCACATCATTTTCTGCTTCCCGGTACTATTGTACTTTCTACCTTCCACCTTCAAAGAGGCAGGGCCTAGGGGTGAAGGGATCCCAAAGTGTTCTGAGGAAATTATTTTGGTTATCTAAGATGGTTGCCTCTACAAACTTACAGCAATCATGTTTTAAAGTATTGCCGAAATAGTGGATGAAATATTTGCTTAGAGCTTATTTTGTTTCGTATATTTTGAGTAAATATCACCTTGAGAACACTATTAGCACAATATAATAAAATGGTGCTGGGCAAGATGAGAGTCACAGCATCCTTGGCCTTTTACATTTTCTACATATCTATGGTCCACTTCCAGGTTATCACGAATGAGTAAAATTGTTCAGGTCATGCAGCCTTGTAATTGTGATTGTAAACAGACACAGAACTAAAATAAGATGTAAAAAAAAAAAAAAAAAAAAAAAAAGTGAATAAGAGATACTACACCCATGCTCTGGGGTCGCTCTGAAGGGAAACCTTTGCATTCAGCCAAAATGAACTGATAATGGAAGGTAAAACACATAGGCTATTCACTAGTGACATCTTTAAAGCAAAGGATAAACTGCAAAAAAAGCACTTTATAATGAGTACGGGATTTGCGGAGCTCACTCTCTCTCATTTGCCAGGCTGCTTAGTCCTTTAAGGGTTGTGGGAAGGCTGGAGCCTATCTGAGCTGACACTAGGCAGGGTTCACCCTGAACAGCTCTCCAAATTATTGCACAACCAACACACACAACCATTCACACTTACATTCACACCTAAGGGCAATTTGGAACAGCCAATTAGCCTACTGTGATATACCATATTCAAAGCTGTTGATGCTCATAAAATGTCTTTACCTGAATAGCTTGTCATTTCTGTAATTACAACAGTGATCATGAAGTTGGATTACTTACATCTACACTAACCTGATATTACCTTTACTGCCACATACAGGCTATAAAATCATTCCGGGCATAGGATGCCACCACTTAGGCTTACACCATCCATGCTAATAGTAGACCATCGAGCTAAAAGTATTTGGAAGTAGAACTGTGTGTGTGTGTGTGTGTGTGTGTGTGTGTGTGTGTGTGTGTGCACGAGGGCTGCATGTGGGTCTCTGAAGCTATAAGAACACATATTTGTGGAGAGAATAGATGCAGCAGCTGAATCCACAGCCACACTGAGCATATTGTGAAGGATAATAACTTCAGGAGTGAAGAGCCTTGGGCTTAGGCATATCTGGATGTATGTGAGAGATAAGATTTAATGCCACGCATATGGGTTTTTAAAGGATGCTGATAAGCAAGTGTGTAGAATAGTGTAGAATTATTTAAAGCAAACATACATTTTAAGAAAAAAAAACCTTTCATTCAAATTATGATTTGACTTCTTTTTTATATATGTTGGTCTATTTTCAATTGAGTTAATGCCTACAGTGTACAGTAGGTCTACCAACTGTTATTGGTGAAGTGGACCTTACTAATATATATACTCAGCTGAAACAGATCTGCTTTAAATGCTTCAACTTTCATGCTAATACCATCATCATATCATGCCATCATGTAGTCATGCTCATTATCTTGTTTATTGGTAATTATCTGGGCTCAATTCTTTCATATAGCTTCTTTGAGCGCCAGAACTTCAAATGAGTACTGGCTGTGTTTTTTTTACCATCACCAATATTTCTACAGCGGTTTCCTCATTAATATGACATTAAACACCACTGAACATTTGTGATTCAGGACATCTTCAGCTTTTACCTAACAGGAAAAGCTGATCGTTAGCCTTTTAGATTGTTTCTAATTTTTCTTCTATTAATCACCACAGGATCTGTGTTTAACAAGCAAACATCTTTCATATAAATGCATTTTAGGATGAAAGTTTCCTTTAACTTTTAAGTTCATAAGTCAGGTCATGAAATGCACACATATTTTTTCCCTCTACCTCATGCATATTTTTAGTTAAATCTCTAGCTCACAAACTTAAGCACTCTTAAAACTTTTGTTCTTCGATTTAGATGCCAAAACTCAAAACAAAATGCCTGGAAACTGCTTTTAAAGGAATCTTTAAAGCATCTGCATGTATTAAGGGTTATCCTCCCTGATGAGCAGGGCAGGTGTGTGCTGATCATCTCTAGTGTGTGTGCACCTTGTTGAACAAAAGGATTAACTCCAGTTGGGTGGAATAAGCAGGAATCAGCGCCGCATGACACAAAGCTCTTCGCCTACGAGGCCTGCAATTAAACCAAGCTCTATTAATCTTTATGGCCTGTGCCTGAGGCATTGTGCATGAGTGTGCATGCCGGCGTGCCTGTCAGGCTGCTTAATGCACCCTCAGGCCCCCCCTGAGTCCCTCCTCCAGTCTGTACCGCAATATAAAGAAACAGCCATAAATTACCATTATTCAATTATCAACGCTCCAGTTATTTACAGCGGTATTTAAAGAAATGTAAATGAAGCTTTGCGTGTCTGAAGGTGATGAATTTTTATTGTGCCTGGGTATATTATTTCATGGTATTTGGGAATCAAAGGCACATTGCTTTTTAGACATTGCGGTAATAGAGGTGCTGATTAAGTGGCGTGTCGCATACCTAAGAGGATCATTTTGTATTTATGTTCATATTTGCAATGAGCTTTTCAACACAGCACTAGGGTGTGTGTGGTGTGTGTGTGTGTGTGTGTGTGTGTGTGTTGGGGGGGTGGGGTTTAAATATATTACAATTATTGCTTTAGCTTTTAGATTTACAGAAATGACAACATTCACAATAAAAAAGGACATTAAACTGTTCCATTCTTTGATGTTTTGCATGGCAACCTCAAGCACGCCATCTTTGTGTTTTTGGCTTTTTCCTAGAAAGTCACATCTATCAACTTTTAACAAGTTTACTCTAAAAGATGTTTTCAAGAAATGACTATATACAGTATATACACCAGTCACTAATAATATGTATATACACTGATCAGCCATAACATTAACACCACTTGCCTATTACTGTGTAGGTCCTACTTGTGCCACCAGAATGTCTCTAACCCAAATATGGCATGGACTCGTTTTGTTGGCCGTGAGATTTGAACTCAGAATCTAGCTGTGAGGTGACAGCACTAACCACTGAGCTATGGTGCCATTATTATTTGCTCATATTTGTAAAAAAACAAACAAACAAAAAAAAAAAGCTTGAAAGGATATTGATGAATGAACATAAATGAGTGTTCTTAAGCATGATATTCCAAGCAAACCTCATTTAGCCATAGTAAAAGTATCACACGGTGAGTTGAATTGTGGGATTTCAAACTGTGCAGATTTAAGCACAAAAGCACACATTATTTTTACCTGAACAATCGTCACTCCCTCATTTGCCAAACCTTAATCCTACTAGGCTCACAGGTGGGCTGGAGCCTATCTCAGCCAACATTGGGCAGGGTACATCCATAGTTGGCCCCACTTTTTCCAGACTACGTCGCCCATGGTGGTTATTACATATGAGTGCAACATGTCATCCACTGCGTCCACAAAAAAGGTATTTGTGAATGAGGAGCAGTAGAACGAGCATGCAGCGAAACTGTCACACATGAAAGAGAGCAGTTTAGAAAAGGCTTGCTTTCATTTCCCACCGCTTACGAGATTATAGATTGTTTTTGAGTCAAAGTGGTAATTTATGGTTCCTTGCACTAATTTTGTTTTTGATCACTATCTCTGATACTGCTTTGCTTGCTTAGGTTTGCCATTCTAGTGCTTCCTATTGAAGATATCATTTAAACAATAAAAAAAAAAACATTCAAACCATTACAAATAGTCATTTGGTAGCAACATAAAGCAGCAACCAACACAAAGAGAGCTAAATAAAATGCTCCATGACAACCCCCGTGGATTGCGATTATGAAGGCTACTCATTTCGGCATCTGTTTCAGCGCACTTCCTGAGTTTTGTATCATTGTTTCTGAGAGTGTATGGGCAAACAGTGACCTAAAATAATTTTTACATATGGAGCCTCATTCTCAATACATGTGATTTCTACTTGTCTAGGACATCTCAATATTCCTAAATCAATAAGTTATATTCATTATTTTAAAAAATATATTGACGATAATTGTAGATACATATCATAATACATAACAGTAAACATGTTACAACGAGACTGTATTTTTTTTTGGGGGGGGGGTAAGTTTGGATCATTGACACACAGAAATCAATGGCAATAAATAACAACTGAAGTTTTTGAGATGACATGAGTTCTGTTAATAATCAGGTGATGTGTGTGGTGCACATGCTGGAGTTTCGGCGTGCCCAGCCCTGTTAAAGCCAGTTGAGGCCAAAGTGCAGCGTGGGCAATTTCTTTTCTTCCACCAAATCACCCAGGCCTTGTTTAGATTAGTCTCTCTATTGTGGGAGCCGTGGGGCTTCGCTATAATCACAAACAGTGAGAGACGGGAAGAGGGCATATATTACTGGTGGTTGAGGTGTGTATTCATGTATGGAGCTTTTTATAATGATCATCTGAGTTCAGCAGCACATTGAATCAATTCTCAGACTCAGAGACAGTTTTGTCAAATACCTGATTGTCAAATATATATCAAACAAATATCTATCATTGTGTATTAATGAAAGGTTTTTTTGTTTTTGTTTTTTTTAATGCTTGTTCACCTTCCTCAGATGTATGCCAATTTTAATACATCCGGGTACAAATAGCTTTATAAAAGGTGAACAGAATTTGTTTCATGGGTTTTCCAAAATATTGTAGTACAATGTCTGGCCAAAAAATTCAAACGTATTCCTTATATTAATACTTTAATATTTTGTTGGACTGCCTTTAGCCTTAATTACAGCGCATAGTTACCATGACATTGTTTCAACAAGCGACATCACAGCATTTATTTCAATCCAGATTTGGGTTCATTTTGTCATCAACATCTTTTATTGTCAGGAAAATCTAACCACTCCATAAAGTCTTCTCCAGCACATCCCAAAGACTTTCAATAGGGTTCAGGTCATGACTCTGTGGGGCAGGTTCAGTTGAGCCACAATTATATTCAGTTCAGTTAAGCCCCAGTTTTATATCTGTGCCATCAAGGAAGAAAAAATACATTTATGTAAACCTGGTCATTCAGATCATCAGCCAACTTCATTATATTGACAAATAATGTTGCTGAGCCACCATGTGATCTAATAAAGCCCCAATGCCAATGCCAATGGTAATGAAGGCTCAAGGCAGTCCACTGGGCAGTGTATAACTGGTCAATCAAACAAAAATCAAACAAATAAATAATAATAATAATAATAATAATAATAATAATAAAAAGAAGATGAAGAAGACTATAGTATGTTGCTCTTTAATTAATAAAAAAGAATGTTAACACTGGCAAATTTAGGGTGTTAATAGCAGATACACCTCAAAGTCTTATTCTTTGAACTTTTTCAATAGAACATCATTTGAGGTGTGTGTGTGTGTGTGTGCGTGTGTGTGTGTGTGTGTTCAGCAGTTCAGTCACTGTTTACTCGGCAGTGGCATGTTGTGCTGGGCCTCTGACCCACCAAGTAAATAGAACAGGAGAGCTTCATACTCCAACCCTCCCCTACCAAATAAGGCCAAGACAGGCACTACACAGAGCAGCAGTCTACTATTCTCCACTGCACACACACACACACACACACACACACACAGACACACACACACTTTTTCTCCCTTGCCTGCTTGCTCGCTCACTCTATTTCTTACCTCATACTCACTGCCTCTCGAGATTTTTCCCCATCCACTTGGCTTCCTTCCTGTCACTTTAAGTCTCTTATTCACCTGCTCCTTCTCCGTGTCATGTTTACTTGCTCATTCTGCCTCTCTCTCTCAAAGCCTACCACCTGAATTTGTCTCCTTGCCCCTGCCATTTTTGTAATGGCGTCTGAGTTGGTGTGTTTGGTTTAGTCCGTGAGCTTTCTGTCTGCATAGTTCTAGATTAGAAACAGATTTCCGTGACCTCCAGTGGAGTCAGATATCCTGTGCATGAAGTGAATATTCCTCCTCTGTGTTCTCAAAATTAACAGCACCAAACTGTAATTTGGTAGGTGTTTTGTATATATTGTAGGTAAAGGTTTCTTAGAGTAATGGTGTTATGTCCCACCCTTGGGTGGCCCTTTAGGGCAAACAACACTCCACCACTGAGCCAAGTCAACCACATAAACCACCTTTTAAACAATCAAATCTATGGGCTTTATTAACATAAACATGCAAAATAACACTCTATCAAAACTTTAAAAGACAGTCAAAAAACAACTGCAAATCCCAGGTTGAAAGGCACCAGTAGTCCCCAGGCTAAAAGCTTCTCCACTACAACAGGAACTTGGAGCATTTAACTGCTGCTTAATGACCTAGTCAGGTGAACTTCATCTGGCAATCAGGTGTAACACAACCTGCAGGGTGCACAAGAAAAAGAGAATATACTACAAAGGGAGCTGAATATATGTGTCGCCGTAAAGGTTTTAAAGAAATTTTAGTCGTTTAAGGTTCAATAATGTACCCCTAGGTATTTTTAAAGGTATACTATTGCTCCATTTAAAATCTATCTATATTTTTGTTTTCGGGTAAAAGATTGCAAAAGAGGGAAATGCGGGAAACATAGTCAGGTATCTTTTTTCTGGGAGTTTGTATACAAGCTGTTTGTAATTCAACAATGGTGGAAATACTTCAAACTGGGGCTGTTTCGGTGGCAGAACATACTGTATATATTATAGACAATATGAGTAAAATATGGGTTGAGATTCCTTATAAACTATATGAAGTTGCAGTAAGCTTTGCAACTGAACATGATGCTAGAATAACCCCATTCACATCCATAATCATGGATTATCACCTGCTCACAATTAACATTAATAATAAACCCCAAATTATCTGAGTGACTCCTGAACTATGGTGCATCTTTTAATTTTGTGTGCATGTCCATGAGTGTAATGCATTTAGAATCTTACCAGAGGCCTTCATAGATGTATATCAGTCCGAGTAGCTGTGCTCTAATGGACATCAGTCTGCTTTTCTTCCTGCTTTGCGACTCGAGCAAACCTCACACACAAGCTCAGTGTATTCATATGCATCTTATCTGTACAGTGGACTTGGGAGATGAAAGCCAGTGAAATTTCTGTCACAGGAGATACTATATTTGAGAGCCGGGTGTTGAATAGAGGTCCCTTAGGGCTGCATGTGAGGCCCCACAATTCACTGGCTACAAAAGCTAAAGTCACTGCTTTCAACCTTGAAAAAGAAGGCATGCGAATGGAAATCAAGAGATAAACTAGCACACAGGATGACTGTTGCACTGAAACAACAGGAATTTTTTTTTTTTAATTCTTTACTTAATTGCCTATTCAATGATCTAAGAGAATTTCATCATTTAATGTTATTTTATTTTCTTTAGGTAATTATCACTCTTTTGTAAATAGATGAATACCTGGTCAAAGGCTTTTTAGCTCCTGCCACATTGTGGGGCAGTAATGGGTGGCGTCAGTCTGTTCGTCCATCCGTCCAGCTGTCTGTCCGTCTGTCACACTTTGGTTTTGGGAAGAATGCTTGCTCGGATTTTGATCAAATTTGGTATGCGGGTTTGTCTTACAGGTACCTCGCCTGGGATTGGTGCACGCCAAAATTCGCACTTAATTAATGAGCCAGCTGGACTTCATTTGTTTAACACAACACTGATTTCTGGATGATAACTGGAGAATGCTTGCTCGGATTTTGATGAAATTTTGTATGCAGGTTTGTCTTACAGCTACCTCCCCTCTGATTGGTGCACAACAAAATCCATGCATACTTAATGAGCCAGCTGGACTTAATTTGTTTAACACAACAGTTTTGATTTTGGTTTAAGGAAGATATAGATCAACTTTACAATACACATTCCTGGGCGGTTTATTCCTGCGGCTTATTTATTTGAGTTGATATGAAAAAGAACAGTTTACTCCTACTAGCTACATTGGCTAAATAACGACCCTAGATTTTCTTGTTAGCTCCAGACAAACATAGTGACGGGAGCTATTGGAATGGGTGGCGTCCGTCTGTCAGTCCGTCCGTCTGTCTGGCGTCTGTCACACTTTGGTTTCCGGACAATAACTTAAGAATGCTTGCTTGGATTTTGATAAAATGTGGTATGCGGGATTGTCTTACAAGTACCTCGCCTGGGGTTGGTGCACACCACAATCCGTTCATGATTAATGAACCAACTGGACTTAATTTATTTAACACAACAGCTTTAATTTTGGTTTAAGGAAGATATCAAAAGATCAACTTTAAAATGCACATTCCTGGGCAGCAGGAGCTTTGGACCCCTGCAGTCTATTTTTATTATCCATAATGAAGATAAAATAAAGAATGGTGTGATTCTTGTGAACAGGAGGGCGTTTATCTTCACTGTAGCTTTTGAGGCAAAAAATCCCCTGAATTATAGCTGCTTCTGCAATTTGACTGCATACAATTTCAGTTACCATTGACTGTATCAGCAATGGAAGTATTCTATTTACCATTTAAATGAATGAATGAATGAATGAATGAATAAATTAATTAATATTCTCTTTAGACAAACTAAAACATTGGTATATTGGAAATGAGGTGGTGGCATGCTGGTGTAGTTGTCAGCACAGCGAGAAGGTCCTGACTTTTAGGCAAAGGCTCGGAGAAGGCATGTCTGTGTGGAGTTTGCATGTTCTCCTCATGCTTACCCAGATTTCCTCTGGGTGCTCCTGTTTTCTTTCACAGTCTAAAGACATGCACAACAGGCTCATTCTTGATTGTCCCCAGGTGTGAATGTGAATGGTTGTGTTGGACCTGAGATGATCTGGTGAGCTGTTCAGGGTATACCCTGCCTTCTTCAGTCTCCATGTAACCCTAAAAATGATAAAATGTTTTGGAATTAAAAAAAAAATGTTTAAATGAAATGACATTTTAATGTATTTGTACACTTTGTTCTCAATATTTCTTTTTCTCAGTTGCCCCACTTTATGACAATTTGGGCCTTGTCCAAACATTTTGCCTTCATGCTACAAGGCTAATGAATAAACTTAATGTACCACTCATCTCTACCCCTTTGTAATGGGTTATTCATCAAATGTAATAGTAACACATTGTGAATACTTGAAGCAGCCTTACAATAAATGTAAAACATTAAATAAAATAGAAGAGTTTGTCTATCAATGGCTTAATGATTATAATTGCTTGTATCCTGTTCCCACGCTCAGTTCACCCTTGACTTAATAGCTTCTGAAAGTCTACAACTTTTTCTGAAATGCTATCTGTTATACAAGCAGGAATTAGCTGTGAACTTAGCAAAAAGCCAAAAGATAACAGCTGAAAATAGGAATGCAGGGGAAGCTCATGAGGAGGTGAGGTGTGATGTGAGCCTGTAGCTCATAGATCACAATCATCGACTTTTTTCTGTGGGTGGTAAGCAAGTCTGATATATATATATATATATATATATATATTATTTTTTTTTTTTTTCACTTTTTTTCTAAAACAGCTTAAGTAAGGCACCATCCAAGCTAAGCATAGTGCATTGACGCAAGGACTGAACAGTGAGTCAGAGGCAGGTTTTAGATTTCAACTCACTCACAAACTTCAGGTCATTAATGTATCAACCCCTAAGGTACCAGTACACCTTGATGTGCCTGAAAATTATATCTAAAGTTGTCCATGATATTATTAGAGTGTAATCTAGATGTAAATACTACAAATAATATCATCACAAAGGTAAATATTTTTCAATAACAGAATATTAACATCCTTAAATCTAATAGCAATTCGCAAACAATTACAAGATTAATTTTATTTTCAAAAATTACATCATTTTTTAAAAATTATTAAGTGTTATGCCTTTACACATGCCCGTTCATGCAAATATCCAATCAGGCGATCATGTGGCAGGAGTGCAGTTCATAAAACCATGTACATACAGGTCAAGAGTTTCAGTTAATGTTCACATTAAACATCAGAAAAAGGAAAAATATCAGCAATATTAGTGATTCTGATATGAATGTTATGGTTGTTTGTATCAGAGCACCAAGTGTCTTTCAGAAACTGCTGATGTCCTGGCAGGTTCACATAAAACAGTCTGTAGAGGCTGGTGGTGAAAAACTGTGAACAGAAACCCCTTGCTGATGAGCGAGGTCAGCGGAGAATAGCCAGACTGGTTTGAACTCATAGTACTAACAGCAGTCGTAATGAGCAGAAAAGCATTTCAGAATGCAAAACTTGTCAAACCTTGAGGCAGGCTACAACAACTGAGGCCCACATTAAAATCCACTTTAAAGACATCACATGACTTGCATTAGATAATTTCCTAATTAGATAATTTCCTAAATGGTCAGATTTTAAAGGATTAATAATAAAATGGCCAGTAAGTGTATAGAAATAACTGCTACTGTTTTCTGCCTCTATCTGCATTTTAGAGCATCTTAACCCCTATTTGCACTCATAAACATGTTTGTGAAACCCAAAAAGGCACTGTGTATATAAAGACTCCCAGTATACAAGGCTCATTACACCCTTATGGATTGCCCTTGTAGAGCAGTAAGTGCTCCTTTATCATTCCCACACACTGGTGAAATTTACCACACTAAGCTCCACACAACACCTGGGGACAGTGTTGTCGAGGAAAGCTGCAGATTTATACCCCTGATTAAAGCAGGCAGGTGTGAATAAGAGGCACTGGGAAAATCAACATGAAAACCACAGTGGCACTTTTACAGGACAATTATATTGATTAGCTCCTTTACCTTTATGCTGCTGTATATCACCTGAGGTTTTAAACAAGGCCTTCTGTTTGAATGATGCCACATCCAGCACCTGACCCTCCAATTCATCCTGATGCATCAGCATATTATATAATTTTGGGGGCAGTGAGTTTTGGAAAACAGCTTTGAACGTGTCATTTCAGCATAGCATTTCACATTATGGTTCTTCTAAAGTTTACGTCTAGTTGTCTGCTTTTTTCTTTTTTAATGTTCTGCCTGTTTACATTCTTTTAATCTGAAGCACTAAGTATTATTATTATTATTATTATTATTATTATTATTATTGTTGTTGTTGTTGTTGTTGTTGTTATTATTGTTATTATTATTATTATTGTTGTTGTTGTTGTTGTTGTTATTATTGTTGTTGTTGTTATTATTATTATTATTATTATTATTGTTATTATTGTTATTATTATTATCCAATCAAAATACTTTCTTTAGTTTATTTGCATTACTAACCACATGTTTGGCTTCCAGTGCTGGAAAGAATGACATTTTGAATTGTTTGAAATATCTTGTGCTAAATATCATAACACACAACAACATTGCAGCTGTTACACTGAATTGTAATCCCTACACACAAATGTAAGGCTTGGCATATTGAAGGGCAGAGAATAATCCGTCTTGAATGACCACAGTCTGTACTGTCTCTATCATTGTCCTGTCTCTGATGCTTTCAGACACTACAAACAGCAAATGATGTCACCCACCCTCAACAACAACACACACAAAAAAAAAAAAATTGTCATTGATATTTCACAGTGTTGCTTCTTTCCCCCTCCTTGACCCAACAAGCATCCTGAGGGAATAACTACAAGCATCACACATTCACAGCTTTGAAGATCTGACTGCCCTCTGCCTCCCGCTGTTTTGATTCGGTGCTTGGAGGAATATTGATCACCTACCTTTCCACTCTTCAGTATTTCATTCTTCTCATATCACAGTCATACCATTATCACAATGCACTGCAGTGTTTGCTAATGGCATATTTACAAAAAAAACATCTGATACACATTATGTTTACGATATTAGTTATCCTATGTATTGTTAAAAAACAAACACAGCTGGTATCACCGGCCATTCTTTCATGTAAAAACATGTTCTGTCAATGTTTTGTTCAAACACCTTTGTTATAACCAGGCTTTATAGTGCTTTTAACGTAGTAGGTGCAGCTGTAAAGGATGTGCAACAGGGCGTAGATGTGAGCTTGAACCGAACAAAAGGTGTAAGATCAGTGAGAGGAAGGTTCACATGGCAGTACTGTTTGTAAAAGACTTACACGAGCAGTCTTTATGCATTTTTGGCATTCCAAACACCATACAAAAACAAAACGTAGGGCATGGTTTTATTTAAAGTCCTAATAAAACCTATATCAAGATAATATCAAGTGAATCATAGTGGTAGCAATTTAAGTAAATTAATGACTATTTTTATTAGTCTTTTCAACCATTGTTTTAATTTCTGATGTAACAAATAAAAATATCCATTTATGGCTACATTTAATGTTGTGAATCATCTGCGGATGATTATCACTTACACTGTAGAAACTACGAGTAGAAACACTCACATTTTCCTAAAGTTAAAATTCATACTAACAGTCCTTGGCGAGGGCGTTTTTGTGTAGAGTATACATATTCTCTCCGTGCTTGCCAGGGTTTCCTCCGGGTAGTCCGGTTTCCACCCAAAGTCCAAAGACATGAACATTTGGCAATTAGCTGTTTAAAATTGTCCCTAGGTAAGTCCGAGTGTGAATGGTTGTGGGTGTGGATGTGTGTTGGCCCAATGATGGACTTGCGAGTTGTTCAGGGAGTAACCTGCCTTCGCCCAGAGTTGGCAGAGATAGACTCCAGCCTCCCCATGACCCTCATAAGATTAAGCACTTTGGCGAATAAACAATTAAATGAATGAATTATTTAATTTAAAAATAATTATTTTAAATGATTTATCACTAGAATGACATGGAAAAGTACAGCTTAATACCCTTATTAGGTATTTCAGACATGGCTAAGAGCGCTGTGTGCATACTGGACCCAGGTTCCACGGAAAGCCTGTAACTTGACTGGTCTGACTTGGTCAGTGTGCGTCATATTTTCAGTCATTCATAAATCCTTTTCAAAGTGCTGGAATTTCCTAACAAGTACTTGAATCAATCTTTAACCTTTAACATGAAAACATTCGCCATCACTGTATGTGATTAATAATATTGTCAGACAGCTAGGGACATGTCCACTTATCATTGCCAAGCCTGGCAACAGGGCTGGTCAGTGGTTACAGATTTTCTTGGATTCATGGGTGCCAATTGACAACACGTTTCTTAGAATATAAAATAATGCTGTGTCTTTGGAATAAGTGGTCATGTCTACTTCATTTAAAGGCATTTGTGATCCTGAAATGAAAAGCTGTCCAGTGATGTTTTTTCTCAAATTAAAATTTCACCTTTTTTTCCCGAATGATATCATACAGAGGCTGGCAAAAGTATTCACCCACCTTGGCTTTTTACCTATTTTGTTACATTACAACCTGTAATTTAAATGTTTAACATGAATTTCATGTGATGGCTCTGCACAAAATAGTCTAAGTTGGTGAAGTGAAATGGGAAAAATATATATAACTTTTTTTTAAATAAAAATCTGAAAATTGGCATGTGCATATGTATTCACCCCCTTTGCTATGAAGCCCCTTATAAGGGATTACTTTCAGAAGTCACATAATTAGTGAAATGAAGTCCACCTGTGTGCAATCTAAGTGGCACATGAACTGTCGGTATAAACATACCTTTTCTGAAAGGCCTCAGAGGCTACAACACCACTAAGCAAGAGGCATCACACCATGAAGGCCAAGGAGCGCTCCAAACAAGTCAGGGACAAAGTTTATGAGAAGTACAAGTCAGGGTTGGGTTATAAAAAAAATCACATTTTTGGATTATCCCCCAGAGCACCATCAAGTCCAGCATCGTCAAATGGAAAGAACATGGTACCACAACAAACCTGCCAAGAGAGGGCCGCCCACCAAAACTCACAGACAGGGCAAGGAGGGCATTAATTAGAGAGGCAGCACAGAGACCAAAGGTAACCCTGAAGGAGCTGCAGAATTCCACAGCAGCGACTGGTGCATCTGTGAATGGGACCACAATAAGCTGGACACTCCATAGAGCTGGGCTTTATGGAAGAGTGGCCAAAAAAAAAGCCAGAAAAAAAAGCCTTATTTTTAACTTGGTGTTAAAAATAAGAAGGCACGTTTTGAGTTTGCCAAAAGGCATGCGGGCGACTCCCCAAATGTATGGATGAAGGCTCTCTGGTCAGATGAGACTAAAATTTAACTTTTCGGCCACCAAGGAAAACGCAATGTCTGGTGCAAACTCAACACATCCCATCACCCCAAGAATACCATCCCTACAGATAAATATGGTGGTGGCAGCATCATGCTGTGGGGAGGTTTTTCAGCAGCAGGGACTGGGAAACTGATTCCGAGTAAAGGGAAAGATGGGTGGTGATAAATACAGGGATATTATTGAGCAAAACCTGTTTCAGTCTGCCTGTGATTTGAGACTGGGTCGGAGGTTCACCATCCAGCAGGACAAAGACCCGAAGCATACTGCTAAAGCAACACTCGAGTGGTTTAAGAGGAAACATTTAAATGTGTTGGAATGGATTAGTCAAAGCCCAGACCTCAATCCAACTGAGAATCTGTGGTCAGACTTGAAGATTGCTGTTCACAAGCGGAAACCACCCAACATGAAGAAGCTGGAGCAGTTTTGCATTGAGGAATTGGCAAAAATCCCAGTGGCAAGATGTGGAAAACTTATAGAAACTTATCCAAAGTGACTTGCAGATGTAATTGCCGCAAAAGGTGGCTCTACAAAGTACTGACTTTAGGGGGTGAATAGTTATGCACCCTGAAGTTTTCTGTTACTTTGTCCTATTTGTTGTTTGCTTCACTAAAAAAAAAATTAAAAAAAAATCACATCTTCAAAGTTGTAGGCATGTTCTGTAAATAAAATGATGCAAACCTTCAAACAATCCATTTAAATTCCAGGTTGTGAGGCAACAAAACGTGAAAAATGCCGGGGTTGGGGTTGAATACTTTTGCAAAAGGCACTGTACCTCCACAAATATGTTTTGAAAAGTGCAGGTGTAAGTGCGCACTGGTTCCGCTGGGTGTCGTCGTTTCCACCCCCCCCCCCCCTCGAAGCCCCTGAGCCTCTTTTTTTTATGATTTTTAACTCAGTTAAGGGGGAAACAGACACCCCCTTTCTCTCTCTCTCTCTCTCTCTCTCTCTCTCTCTCTCTCTCTCTCCCCACCCCCAGTCGGGATTCACAACCTGAAGGAAAGTGGTCGGACGTGGACACATACCGAACCCAGCAACAGCTGAAAACAATTGAATCAGTCGTTCCAACTTAGTGCTGCGGATTCAGTTCAGCGACTCGAACCGCACCACCGCGCCGTATTAAAAGCATGTGGTACCGGGACGGAGCGGAGATTTCTCTCTCCCACATAAAGTTTTAGAGGAGCCCGGGCTTCGTGTGGACCCCCCACCGCCTTCTCTTCTTTTTTCATGGATGCAACTTAAACCCGAGGAATGATTCACCCGCTCGGCCCGTTTTAACCGGACTGACTCGGAGGGTTTGTGCTGAGACACACAGAGGTTCGGTGAGTTGTGTTTTTAGGAATCAGGTTTTGTTTTGCCTTTTGCTTTTAAAAGCCTGTTAAACATGTGATACCTGATACATTCATGTGTTTATTCATCTCTTATACAAAGAGTTCACTGATAACAAAATAAAGCTTCATCAAATAATAAAGCAAACACTTTATTTATTTCAAATTGAGGCAAAAATAAACGCTCGTCGGGTTTATTAACTATTAATTATGTTTATTCATATATTTATTAACCTGGAGTTATGTTTATTTATATATTTATTAACCTGGAGTAATGTTTATTCATATATTTATTAACCTGGAGTTATGTTTATTCATATATTTATTAACCTGGAGTTATGTTTATTTATATATTTATTAACCTGGAGTAATGTTTATTCATATATTTAATAACCTGGAGTAACGTTTATTCATATATTTATTAACCTGGAGTTATGTTTATTTTTATATTTATTAACCTGGAGTAATGTTTATTCATATATTTAATAACCTGGAGTAATGTGCATTAATATATTTATTAACCTGGAGTAATGTTTATTCATATATTTATTAACCTGGAGTTATGTTTATTTTTATATTTATTAACCTGGAGTTATGTTTATTTTTATATTTATTAAC
>JAQMYF010000002.1:23870905-23887447 GCA_030014195.1 Neosilurus mollespiculum | reverse complement strand
ACACACACACACACACACACACACACACACACACATATATATATATATATATATATATATATATATATATATAAACCTCTAGGCTTTTTAGAAACTGACTCTTAATATTTAATCATGTTATATTCACTCATATTCACTCATATATAGCTCATGTTATAATAACCCTCACATTTTTAAAGCATTATCTTCATTATTATTTGTTTATAGTTAAACTTATTCATGTTTTCTGATCTTTGGTCAAAAGCTGCACCCCTTTTAAACAACACCAGCATGTTAATTTAACTACCACATCCTATAATTCCCCCGAAAGTAGAATAGTAATGAAAAAAGCACAATGTCTAAAAATACCTCACTTGCTTACTATATAGTAGATTTAAATAGCACATCGCCAACGGTCGCACGCTTGCTGGTTTCCATGGCGACCCGCAAGCACGTACACTCTCACACTGAACAGTATGCGCTTTCTCCTAGTGTGTGAACGCTGTGAATGCGAACTGTGTGCTATGTTGGTATAAGGAACGTGTTTCTTTGAACCAGCTAATTTTTTTACTCTCACTCACTTGTTCACTTGCTGAACCGATTAAATTTATGAGGGTTGTCAGGAGGCTGGAGCCTATCTCAGCCAACACTGGGTGAAGGCAGAGTACACCCTGAACAGCTCACTGGCCATCGCAGGGCCAACACACATACAACCATTCACACGCACATCCACACCAACGGGCAACTGGAATAGCCATTTATCCTAATGTGCATGTCTTTGGACTGTTGGAGAAAACTGGAGTACCCAGAGAAAACCCATGCAAGCACGGAGAGAATATGCAAAATCTGCTCAAATCCGTTTGATAGTTTGCATTAGCCAGTTTGAAAAGGCTGCTGTTTCACTTTCATGAGAGTGCGAGACCATGAGAATAGGATTTGATTACACTAGTTCATTTAAGGCAAGTTAATGGCAATAATAACAGTATTCAGATATTAAACTAACAAATCAGATATAAACTAGTGAACTTATACTAGGCACAAATAAAAATCATACTCGCTTTAAATCATATTTACATACATCACACAGGCGTGTGCTTGTATATATGAAAGAAAAGAATACTACAGCATGTATTGCTTTGCAAATTAGTTTCGCATTGCTTATGAAAACACAGGGTGATCACGTGACTCTTCACTACTTTTTGCATTACACTGTCGCTCCCATATGTGCTGTGTTATTGGTTGTTGGTTTTTTCCTGAACAGAAAAAAAAAGCTTCATGAAACAGTGTGTTTTAATAGAAACTGTGATTAATGATGCACAGACGCTTTCATTAAGTTTGGGTTTAATTTCTTTTTATGTATGTTAGGGCTTTTCGATGTGATCTCAGTCTTTGAAAATTGTTCAGCTCAAAAAGTCGATGCTGTACACCATTTTCATCCACTCCATATTGGGCTCTTAAACTCTTGACTCCTTTTGATTTACATGCTGATTGGCTATTTAACAAGTATCTTGGACGTTCATGGAATATTTAAGCGACTTTTTGCCAATGAAATTTGGGGCAAAATCATGACACAGCTCCTTTAAATGAAAAGACTTTGGCCACCATACTATTAAAAAACTGACTTTACTAACTTTACTAACTAAAATGTGTCTCAAAAAGCTTTTACCAGCCTAGTACATTTATTTGTCACATGTCACATATGAATCTTTTCAATTACAGTTATGATACTAGCTTAGACAAAACCAATATGGAATTGCCTATCCTGTAACTGATAATTGTAAAAAGTTAATCACAGCTGATCCCTGACCTCAGCTGAAGGATGTTGAATGAACTGGATGGATTAAAACTGAAATCCTCATAATCCACATTAAAAAAAGAAAGCCTAAATCACAGTTAAATTTTCTAATAAATCTGAAATATTTATTTAGACTAGCGGAAAATTATTAATGCAAAGCTTGCTTCATTTTCATTTGCAGGGTCAGATTCTGTTTTCTGAGAAACAAAACATGCATTGTTATTAATTTGTTGGTTTGTTTTTCTTTATTTATTCCTGGGAGCAATAATTTCACTCAAAGCACTTTAGGAGGTGCCTTATTTGGTTGTGTAGTTTGATAAGAGTAATTACTGTGTTGTGAATACGACCCCCTCACACTGTTGATTTAGTGTGTTTTTATTCTGTTTTAGCGCACATACACATTAGCAAGCAACAGGGCAACAGGAGACCTTTCATTTTCAAAAATGAAAGAAAAGTTTTTCCTGCAATATATTACATATAATGAATGTGTATGGAGATTTTATGAGGTGCTGTTAGCTATGCTAATCTGGCAGTGAAACTCGTATAAAGCCAAGAAAGTAAATCAACCAACTTCACACCTGATTAGTTTATGTTTTAGTTTATGCTCATCTACAGTAGCTTGCTTTAGCCTTATTTACATTTTGTTACTTATTTTTAATGAATTAATTAAGTTCTTTATTTATTTAGTTATTTATTTGATGCTTCCTAGAATGAGTGAAAGATTAGTAAAAAAAAAAAAAAGGCAGTTGGTATGAGAGTATTTGGGATGTGCCAACATCAGTGTTTCTGCTGACACAGCGGTAATAGACGTCCTGATATGCATATTGGAATATTTTCTGGTTATATTCTCTTATGACAAATTTGTTTCCATCATGCCTTTAATTTACTCGCTTACCTTAGTGACGGTGATATATGTCTAATAATCTACCTACTGTACTCCACTGACATCAGCTAATTATGTTAATCAAGAAGAAGAGGTGTTTTTGTGTCAGGAGGCCAGCAGAATGGCCTGTAGCCTGCAGTCAATGCACTTAATTCAAATAGGACCAGCTTTGGTCGGGCGTAGCGCATGGAAACAGTAATGAAGGAAAACACGCTGTATGATCAAAACAAACAATTACTGGGGCTGAAAAGACTCAAACCCTTTAGAGTGGTTATCCTAAGAAGGCCGTGTGCCAGCTCACTTGCATTCATGGATAAAATGAGTTTTCTTTGTGTAACAGTGAGAGATCTGCAATTACCAACGTTTGTCTTGAGTGCCAGAAGCATTAATGGCAGCTGCACCAAAGCGCCGTGTAACACCAGCACACAGAAAGAAGGGAAGGGGAAATAAGTGAGAGATGTAGAGTGGCAGAAGGAGAGAGGCATGTATGCAAGTGCGTCTGCGCTACCAGCTAATTGTGTTTATTCCTCTTAATTTGTCCTGAGTGCTAAATCGGTGCTCTTCAGAGCTGGGTGGGTGCAATTTGTCTGGCAGTAATAAAGGAACAAACACTGTGTTTTTGAAATTGGCCCTCCTCCTCCTGCAGCCTGCTGAGCTAATGGATCTACGACTTCCATTTGCTTGTGTCCATTTGGGCTGGATAACTGCATTACATATCCAACGACGAATGTTCAGTCGGGTGTAGTTATCATGAACTTGTTCTAAATTGTTCTCCATTCCATCATACAAGTATCTGAAATCTGCTGTTGGTATTACAGTGCTGTTAAAATTGTATGCAGTGCATTCATATGCGAAGTTTATGCGCTACCATGTGCATGTTCTGACAGTCCGTGTGACCATCGTTCAGGTGACACTGCATGCATGACTTCTTCGAAATATCTTTAGCATCTTGTTTGGTTTTGAGGGTGTCGTGGTAAACGCACCTGAATAAAACACATCAGGGTGTTCTGCTTTTGATAAAATAATCAACAACAGGCTGGAGGGATAAAGAATAAGGAATAAAGCATGCTGTTTTCTGGATCAGAGCTGGTTAACCTTTAATTTTATTGCTGCAGGCAAATGGTCAGTGCGCTGCTGTTAAGAAAGGTGTCTGTGTTAACCTCTGCGAGCGAAAGATGATCTAAAAGCCTGCTATCTCCTAAAACAGGTCATGTTGAAAAAGAGACAGGACTAAATCTCTGAGAAGCAAACAGAAATTGTATTTATTCGCTGGCCTCTTGTACAGAAGAAACAGCAGGTTAGCAGCTCTGAAAAGATAAGGAGCAGATCTACAGGAGTCATCGCAGACGAAAGGATTGATCCCACTAGTTTGATTTCATCCTCTTTTTTGGCTGGTAGCCTGTGTGGGGATGTGGATGTGGAGTGACTGGCTGATGTAGACCAGTCCTGAGGCCAGCTGATAAAGCTGTGACGTAGCATTCACCTCCACACAGCGAAAGGTTCTCGGATTAAACCGACCCTTGAGGATTTTTTTAGACAGCTATGCTTGATGGTTTCGATGGTCTTGATCCAGTAGATCCTCGCGTACCTTCCACCCCCCTCCCATGACACCATTTTTACACCCGTGCTATTCCATGGTGTCTCCTGATTAACACATGTCAGGGACTAGGGAGCAGGTTGTTCTGTGCACGTGTGATTTTTTTCCACTTGGCCAACGTTTAGCATTTTAAACCTGATGGCCAGCTGGCACGTCTGAGCTGATGGAGGGTTCAGACAATGCAGGCCTGTCATAAACTCACTGTAGCCTGAGTTATGAAGCTCGGGAGCTTCTCAGAGCAAGTTCATTCTTCACAGCTGGAGGTCATGGGGGCCATATGTGATTGGCCCATTTATTCTCCACTTGGGATGTGAGCGGATGGTTTATATCCCATGTGGAGGTGCAGTTGGAATCCCAGAGCTTGTGAGTTGATCTTTATGGCTAGTTGGAGTGGTTCATCAACTACAGGGTGTCTTATTGCCAGATTTAAAGAGTAAATGACTGACAAATTAAGTCTTTTGAAAGATAAAGTAGCAATTGAGAAGAATTATTAATAATGGCAACTGGTGAACTATAAGAATAACAAGTGCACCAATCAGTTTAATAATAGTGGTAATATTGTTGTTTGTGAAATATTCATGGCTTGTCGGTCCCTCCTTCTGTGTCACATAAACTTTAATAGTGTTGTTTTAAGCCGAGAGCATTAATAGGGAGACGATTTGAGCTGGACTAAGCTTGCTAAAGCTGCCGTTGCATTGGTTGGCTTGGATGCAAGCCTGGGGGCAACAGGGCTTTGTTTGGGATGATTGAAGAGGAGAAAGAAGGGTACAGTCACTCCATCGGTGCCAAATGTGAATCTGAAGGAGTGGAGGTGGTGAGGGGGGGTGGCTTTTTCATGTGCTAAAAGAGGCTAATCCTCTGGCTTTTGTATGAGACCTTGGGGGTGGGGGCATGCTGGCTAGGCCGGGAGGCTTTTTTTCAGGAGCTTTTGTTGTCATTTCACTCAAATCTGAGGACATCTGTTGGGAGAGGGTGTGGCCTCCAGCTGACGGTGTGGGGGTGATGGAACTGCGAAACCAATGGGGAACCAGAGAGATGTGTGTAATTGTTTGTAATGCGAGTAAGAAAACATGGCCTCTGGGAGCCTGCTGGAGGTGGGAGGGAAGGGAGTGCAGCTGAACATCCATCAAATCAAGATAGGGTTAAACATTAGACCAAATATGTGTCTGTTAATGAAAGCGGTGTTTGCTTAATTAGGAATGACAAAAAGATTTGGTTGGAGAAGCAGTGAGCTCGGCAGCCTCTAACTAGCATGATTGTCACCGTGTGATTAAGCGCTGCTGGAAATCTCTCTTATTAATACAGGCCTAGTTTTAGGAATCATGGAAATCATGGCTCCCTTTCTTTCTCAGAAATATAAGTACGACCCGGCTGTACGTTTGGTTGTTGCTGGGGTAGGAGCCTCAAGAGGTCGTGCTTTGTTTTTTTAGTATGTATACTAAAATTTTACCTGGAAATGTGTAGGTAATTAGCATTTTGAATGATGCTTTTAAAGCATCAGTGGGCTAATTCCAGAAATGATATAACTATGTTTTATTGGAAAGGCCTTGTACACTATTGCACCAATATTAATAAGCGCCTGAAATTGTTCAGTCTCCAGCCACAAAACATTCTTAACGCCTGAACCAGGATTCAACAGCGGCTCTGATCAGCTCTGAGGTAAGATGTTATGTGAACGAGTTTTGTGGTTCTGTGTCTTTTGTTTTATTTCTCATATCTCATACAGAAAGAGTATTCATTACGTAACTGTATACAGTCTGAAACCGTCATAAGGCAGCAGTTTTGGTATTGCAAATATCCTTAAAAAGGGATTTTTTTTTTGATAAATTACACACAGAACGTCATCCGTATTGATTAACCTCATGCTCTGATGCTCAGATGGGTGTGTGATAAACCACAGGGAAAAAAAACCCTCAACTGCTGCCTGCTTTGTCTGCCATTAACATGTCCAGACTCAGCCACCACCCCCCCTTACAACACAGCCTACGGTCTCGTTTTTTCTCCCCATCTCTTTTTAACTTGAAAGGTGCCTCAGACTCTCCGGTGCAGTTCAGTTTAATTGGAAAAAGTGAAAAGCATCTGAATAAACAAATGAACCCTCTGTGTCAGCGGAGATAATCCCGCTTAAAAGTGATGGCGCGTCGGGGAAAAGCGGCAGCACAGCAACCCGTAAGATTTGGCGTGGCGAAGAGGGTGACAGGCACGCCTTACTTATCGATTTACTCTGAAAGAACAGGTTTTGTTTTTCATCTGCCTCCAGCAGTTCTTTTCCCTTATTTATTTATTTATTTTTGTGCTTTGGTAATGGGGGAAGATAGGAAGTGAGGCGTGAAGCTGCGTTTGGCTTTTGTTACAAAAGTGGGGATTTGTAGGGGATGAGCCAGCCGCTCCTCCTCAATAAATCCCCACTTACAAATCCTAACGACACCTTTCTGCTTTTCCTGATCAGCTCCTGCTGCACTTTCTCAAAGCATATCAGCCCTTTTGAATCGTGTGGGGGACAGGTACATTTTAAGAAGCCAGCTATCTGTTAGGATTATGGTATCATGACCAGAACAGAGGGCAGACCATCAGAGCTTCAGTGTAAGGTCCAGCCCCATGCGGTCGTCTGAAAATCTAATTAACTAGGCTTTCATATTTTAATTTCGCCAGCTAGGAAACTAGGTGCTGTAAGGCTTACAGGTGTCTTTCACTCTTAATTTGTATCGTCAACATTTGTAACCGATTCATTATTGTAACTATCTGAATGTAAATAAACTGTCTGTCGTGGGGAAAGGAAGATGGGTCCTTATTCTCCCCAGTTAATGTTTTTGATGTAGTAAATTGTGTTTGTACCCTCCAGGAGTGGAAATGCATGATCATTTTAGTTAGCTGCCCAAGCGAGTGGAAGCTCCATTGTGCTGCCCAATCCCAACGGAATGTTACTGTGATTTGATAGGAAGAGTGAGAATGTCAGCAAAAAGGGACAGAGGAGGATTGTCGTCAGGAGCAGCATGTGAGGTCTCCTCACAAGCCGAATGGAACTTGTAAAAAAGCTATCCATCTGGCGCAAGAGACGAATGAATGCTAGAGGTACAAGCTGCGTGTGTGGGGAGCCAGCAGGGAGATTGAAGTGATGAGCATGGCGTTAGCATAAAGATAAAGTTGGCCTGATTAATCGAGTCCACAATGCTCAAAGTCATGTCTGCACGTGTGTAGAGGGCTGTGTGGTTTGAGATGTGTTTTTTTGAGTTTGGCCATTTTGCCACTGAGTTATATGAAGATATATGACTGTTTAATGCAGCAGACATACATATGAGAGCAAGAAGTTGTTTTTAAGCAAAAGAGCCAGATCAAAGTGCCAAAAAAGTGCCACTGTAAATCATCCTACTCCCATGTTGTGTGCACATCATTAACAAAAAGCAGCTTTAAACTTAGAAGAGACAGAACAAGATCTATCACAATGATGGTGTGGATTTCTCATTTTGTAACTGTTTAGTATATCTGAATCTTAAAATATTGAGTAGGAGGAAGGAAGCATGAGGCAGTTCTTGGATTTTGTAGCACTTCTCCAGGAAGGTAAGGTCAAAAGCTGGTGTGTTCTTGAGGTGCGGTTGACACTGTTAAGAGTGTTTTTTTTTTTTTTTTTTTTTAAGTGGGAGTTATTTTGCCCCTAGCTAGATCCTGTGGATTACGCGATACAATTCTGTGACCTTAGAATGCGCATATGAAGTGAGTTTCTTCTTCTCAAAATCAATGTTTGATATTTTAATCTCAGAATTTTTTTAATCATGAAAAAGATTGTTATTGCTTAATAAGCGCTCCAGACTACACGACAAGGTTTGATTATCTTAAAGGTCCACTGTGTAGGATTTAGGGGGATGTATTAGCATAAATGGAATACGGTATGGAAAATATTATTCAAAGGTATGTTTTTCTTAGCGTATAAACATGTGACTACAAATAACTGTGTTTCTAAAAGCTTATAATAAGCACTTTATATCTACCTAGGGAGCGTGTCCATATTGCTCTGTTGCAGTAACCCAGAGCAGGCAAACCTCCACACAGGGTTCGCTCAATCAAAAACCTGTAGAAGTCTTAGAATTTAGAAATAACATGTTCCGAGCCTCGGAAAGTCATAGCAAGTTTTTAAATATCAAAGTTTTGGAAGTCAAGAATTATTGGAACTTGAGGTTCAACATTCACGGAATGACTCAGCCTGTCTTGCACACTAAACTGTCTCTCTCTCATGCAGTGACTCATCCTTTCTCATACATGTACTATATCTTCATTTCCTCTAGCAGTTTTCTCTCTCATTTAAATCTGCACATACACGTGCATGGGATGTAAGCTGACAGTCGAAGTACTCCCTTGTGAGGATGGTTTTCCGCTCATGGACACTGGTTTGTGCACTCGTGTCACATGTATATACATGCATGTCTTTTGAGACTAATTAAATGCCATATGAAAGCATGGTTAATTAGCTGCACTAGAATTTAGGGGTGTGGCTTTCAGGCACTTTAAATAAAATTTTAAATAGTATATTAGGTGCACATGTGCATCATGCAAATGTAATATTTTTCACAATCTGTCAATGCGGCACCCGAATTTTGTTTGACCAGACAGTGCATTTTGTCTGCACTTGCGCAAAACAGAGCGTGCAGGAATATGTTGCCCACAAGGTGCGAGTAGCTGTAGTTGCCGCTAAGTTTTTATTTTGTTTTTCTTGTAATATCAGCATTAAAGATTAAGGAATCTCTTCTTCAAGGTTGCCACGGTGCAAAACTACATTTTGCATGCATGCTTTTAGTGTTCTTGTCTTTATCTTCTTCTTCAGGGGATTGTCTTTTTTTCAGACCATGCTCCTGCCGCTGCTGGTAGGTCAGGTGGTCATTACAATAAAGTTGTAGTTGCACGCGCTCAGCAGAAAATTAAGTCGACTTTGGAGACATCCAGGCATACATTTGTGCCCGCTGAAGTGTACTTAAGCCTTTACTCGCTCCAAGTCCTCAGTACATCTCAAACTCTGACAAGAGTATTCTCCATTCTGGCTAACTTGGCAAGAGCATCACTGTTAGGAACACAGCCCTATTCTTCATATTCTTGACTCTATGTCTATGAGCAGTGATTTTTAATCATTAATGCTGACTATCAGAGAGGACTACATGGTTGAGTGCGCCATAAACTTCAGGGATTTGGCTTTCGAAGGAGGTTTCACAAAGTCCTAATGATGATGGAGATTTCCTCAGACAAGCACTTCGAAATCATTTTTCACAAGCCAGCAAGATCAAACTTCAAGCTTCACACACACACACACACACACACACACACACACACACACACATACACACACACACATACACACATTCGCCTGAAGTAAGTGGTTAGTTGTCCTTGCTTTGTATTTTTCTTTGAATGATGATGTCATCCTGATATTGATTTCTCCGGTGTACCAAGTGCACTTATATACGTGATGCTCCTACAGATACACAGGTACATGCACACGTAAACTTGCATAAGAATGAAAGCAAGTGAAGATGAGGCACACGTGTGTCCGCGCACACACACACACACACACACACACACACACACACAGGAGCTGAATGATTCGGCTTGCTTCACTAAGCCTGAATTAATCACAGGCTGCACTAGAGTGTTAAGAAGAGAGAGGGGGAGGACGTTCACAGTGACACTGCGGTCTCAAAGCTTTCATCAGTTCAGAATTTCAGTTCTTTTGTTCTGTGTGTTTTTACTGTCATATCTTCTTGAATGGTTGCTTTCTTACCTCTATGTTGCTCGGGAGTTCTGTGTGTTTTTACTTCAGAGTTGGAAGCAAAGTTTGGGTGTGCACTTGGGTGTGGTACAGGGTGCTTTTTCTCATTTGCCTTTTGTATCAGTGCAGTGTGTATGTAAAAATATAATAATGATTCATACAAAAGTAGGGTGGTGGAATTCTGGGAATTTTCAAAGTTTTTATTGGGATTAAAGAAAATATTTGAAGTAACAGGAATTACCTGGAAATCTGCAAAATTGCAGGTAAGCCTCTATCTGGGGATTTTAGTGTAGTTGGGAAAAAAAAGCCCTAAAACCTTTTATTGTATAATCTTGGTTAAAGCAACTAAATTTATAAATGCAAAGTTAGTTGCATCTCTACCCTTCACTGTGCATTATTAAATAAAAAATAAATACATTTTAAATCTTTTTTTTAGTTGCATGTAAAATATAAATAACGTCCTTTGCAACCCAATAAAACATACCCAGAATATGATTTATATGAGACGTTAACCGAGAGAGAGAGAAAGAGAGAGAGAGAGATCTTTATTGTCAACTGTTGCATGAACCATGAAAATCAGTGTAGCATCTCTCTGTTTGGCAGCGATTATAAAAAAAGTGCACAAAAGACAACTGAGGAATTACACTAAGCTATATATGTGCATATACCTACATACACATATATATACACACACATAACTACATGTACACATATAGACACATATACATACATATATCCTGTATATGCAAACACATACAGTATACATTTATCCACATATTCACACATATACATCAATCCACATATACACACATACATACACATACACAGAAGGGTGCATGATATGTCAAAGATGCATGGTATACACAAGAGCTAGAGCTTTTTAATCATAAGATGTATGGTGCTGTAATGTTATATGATATTCGAGACCTGCTCTAAACATGAGTATTGCACTTAGAAGAGTAATATTGCACTGTCCAGGAAGATGGCCTGAATTTAGCTTTCAGCTTGCAATTAGGTTATTCAGCTTGTGGGTAAAAGCTGTTTAACAGCTTGTGGGTAAAAGCTGTTCTTGGGTCTGTTAACTTCTGTTTTTATTGTCCTGTACCTTTTTCTGAAGGGGAGAAAAGGGGGTGTCCTGGGTGTTTGGGGTCTCTGATAATTCCACTGGCTCTCCTCTGAAGTCTGCCTGTGTAAATGTCACTGAGAGGGGCAGTGTAGTTCCAACTACCTGCTCTGCCGCCCTCACCACCCACTGCAGGGCCTTCCTGTCCTCTGCAGTACAGCTGCTGAACAACACTGTACAACAGTTGGTCCGGAGGCTCTCGATGGTGGAGCGATAAAAGTTTTTAACGGGATTTATAAATCAGTTCTAAAATATACAGCAATTTTCAGGATAATACACTACCCCTGTCATTCATACCAGAGTAAATGGCAAGTCAGGGATAAAACACTTGGATTTAAATCCATTATAGGAACATTATAAACTAAAGTGTGCTAACAGTAACACCTTGTCGTTCATTATTTTCTAAATTAGCATGTTCTTGTGTGTTTCATTCCTTTTATTTTACTTCGCAAATATTTCATTTTTAAAAAAAATTAAAGCCCAACATGTCTAATGTTGTACAACAAGATAAATTAGTCCCTGCTTTTATTTGTGTTGTAAATATCATATGTTTGTTATGATGTTTACATTATAATGTTCCCTCACCTTAACACATTGTGCAGTGCTCCCTCTTGAAGATTTTTGTTTGGCAGAAAAGTTACTGTTGCAAAGCATTGACACTGGGGATGGTTTCCAAAATGATTATATAATACATTATATTATACTGTATTCTTACAGAAAACTTCACAGTAACAAAGTTTGTCATTATTAAATAACAATGCATTTTTTGAAAAAATGTGCTTATTATTAGGTGTAGATGATGTAGACCATTATTGAGGTGTTGGTATAGAAATGATAACATAGAAAATGGGTATTAATATAAGCCTGTGATTTGTATTGCACCCAGAGCTGCTGTTAGAGCTGCTGTCTTGGAATAATGTACAGCGAGCCAGTCACTACAGCAAAATAAACACAGACAGGATAATTAGGACTCTGGTGCAAAGGCCGTGTAACGGAATATAAAGAAATAAGAGACCGCTGAATGCTGCAATCAAAATTGAGTATTCAGATGAGCCATATAATAAAGAAATGTTGAATACCTGACCATTTAGAACTGAGAACAGCACTGTTGTAGAAAAGCTATTATTAGCTGCCTGTGTATGTGTGTTATAGGTATTCTTTACTTCGTTATTAGTATCTCACTAATACCTATAAATAAAGTCAACCTGAATGTAACTGCAGTTTGAATAAAATGTTCCAAGAGGAGACGACATTTGTATAGATGTCCTTCCTGTTATCACTTTTCCGTCAGTGCCTGGTCCCCCTTCTCTCCTCTTAATTATAGAGCTTCTAAAAGCAGCGCCAGGCACAGCACGCTAAATAAAAAACCAACGCCAGGAGAGCCTTCAGTCGAGTGGCTCAAATGATGCTTAATGGTGAAGTGCTCTGGGACCTATGTGGTCGTGCTTCATCATGAGCACACACACACACACACAGAGTCTTCTATAACCCTCATTGTGGGGGTATTTTCATAGCATACAATATTATAAGCAAGTTGTTCCTACTCCTAATCTAAGAAAACGTTTTGTGCCCAAAGTGTTGAAGATTGATAATGTGACCTACTATTGTAATGAGGACCCCATGAAGATACACACACAGCCTTGTTTCCCATCATCTTGCCATGCCTACTTTCTAAAATAGCCAGGGTCATTGTTGGGAGACAATAAGCCCACCTCATCTGGGTTAATTTTGTCATTAGTATAAGTGATTGCATGCACTTGACCCAATTGCAGATCGGTGTGTGTTTGTTGGGTTTAACGTGTGTGTGTGTGTGTGAATGCGATGGTGAGCATGTCATGGCCAGGATCAGACACCAATTTATATGCTTTAATGACAATTATAGTTTTGTAAAGGCTCATCCCTGTATAGAAAAATACTTAATTAAAACACAAATACAGCTTTTAAGGTTAGGTTACAGCATTATGTAGTAAGGGTATGAATCTCTGCTTTTTGCATGATATAGTAAAATAATGATTCATTATTTCACAACATGACTGAATCTGCTGTGATGCTTTTCAGTTTGTTTCCTATAAACACTGTGTTATTTGACGATGATACCAATGAACTGTATGATTTGATTCAAAAATTATCAACACAGTCTTTGATACTGATATTGCGGAATCTGCTGTGATAGGATTTGATGTTTGATATATTAACTTACAATGATCATTAAATTAAAAAAAAAAAAATTGTTTATGCATCAGTTTATGACTGTTGCATTGATTCAAATCTTTCATTGCTTTTTTTAATCAGTGCATCAATCCGAACTGTTAAAGCCCCAATACGCAGTTACAAAAGTGTATGAAAATACCTAACAAAGAAACCACTGTGTGCGTGTGTGCGTGTGTGCGCGCGCGCGCGCGTGTGTGTGTGTGGGTTGTATGAGGTACATAGCACCAAAAGTCTCTTTCACCTCTGGCTGTTAAAGTGAAGTGGAAGAGAAATACTGAAAGACATTAATGACTGCTCATCACAAATGCTTTGCAACCACAAAACTTCTACCTGTCGTGAAAATAGCAGAGCATATTTGGAATATATTACTACACCCAACTCACTGTTTATCATATTGCAGTGACGAATCAGAATAGGATGTGATTAGTAATAATTCTGGAGTCTCTGTATATGTGTGATAACGAACAGGGGGTGTAGCCTCTGTCAGTCTGGCTGAAGAATGCATGCCTTGTGCACCTGCCAGTCTTGGTAAAAGAAGTGTGGTTTTGTTCTCACTCATTCCTACACACACACAAACACACACACACACACACACACACACACACAGAAGAAGGTGTGGTTTTTGTGATTGCGGGCCCTAGTGAAAGAGGTGTGGCTTTTTTGCCCAGCAGTTTTAATGAAGGAGTCATGGAATCTGTATCCCACATTCTTGCCAAACACTGTTATTAAACGTGAAACCCAAATGCCAATACAATTCCATTATGGGTGTCGGCTGAGATAAGGGGAATTAGGCCATTTGGCGAATGAATGAATGAATGAATGAATGAATTAAATTTGTCCTAACCCCTTACTGGGAAACTCATATTTCCAACAAGATAAAAGACACAGTTGTCACGTTTTAAAGCAGCTTTAATATACACCAGTGAGTTCTTGGATTTGTCTCATGTAAAGACAGGAATATTTTACCTTGTGATTTTTTTTTATTGTTTTATCCTCATGAAACATCCTAATGAACTGCACACTGCTGTGTCTTAGACAATTCTGACATCTTATATGAGCATTAATGCAAAATTCCGTTCCACTTAAGTAAATGTAAAAAAAAAGTCTTTGACAAACCCATTGTTGTACTCCGAGTGAAGAGAATCTCACCGCAGAGAGTGAAGTGCTGCTGCCGATGTATGTAATTAGTCTGCTCTAAATGCATCATCCTAAATTTACACTGTATAATTTTCATTTAACTTTGAGTGGACACACACTGAACACTCGAGCTAAATGAGATTCTGTCAAGAGTGTAAAACAACAAAAAGCATCAAAAAACCAACTGCTATGTTTTTAGTTGAAGGAAAAACCCCTTAAAGTCTGCTCCCCATCCTCCTTGGTTTGACCTGTTTGTTGTTTATTCCCATCTTCGAGCCGGTTCTTACACCTCCCCATCTGAATCGAGTGTTTGATGTTGGCTGTCATCCTGAGACTCGTGATGAGACGATCCTCACTGAGAGCACGGCGCTGGGTTCCCCATTTTCAGGGAATCGTTATGGACAGGAAATCAGCATGGTGAAATTCTTTGACTTCCTGCTGGCAGTAAAAGTAATGTACAAGTTTAAAAAGGACAGTGTTGAACAGCTGAGAGATTGGGATAGATTTCGGGGGGAAAAACACACATTTTACAGTTTTGAAGGCATCTGACACAGACATGTTGACTTGTGCTCAACATATCTCAGTTAGTGATACTTAATCAATTATATTATATCATAGTACGCCTGAAGGCAGTCATCAAAAATTGTACATTCTAACTAAAAAAGTGAAGTTGTTTTATTTAATATTAAAAAGAAATTGCATGTAGGGTTATGGCTTTAAATGTAGTCCACTGACACACCTTCATTACTTCAATCCTTGCAAGCTAATGAAAGAATCCCACCTATAAGTTAACTGTTTTACATTGTACAACAGTTAGCTCCAGTTCACTAATTCCACTGATCAAACAGCACTCCAAAAGTGCTAATATTCCCCATAATGGCACTGGGATGTTTCACTGTGTGTACCGTCCGTGTCCTGCATATAACATTCCACTTCTGAAACAACAGTGTTAAGCTGCATTCACACAAGAAGCGACGAGCGACACGCGAATCACTTCACTGCTAAACTACATGTGAAATCGCCTCACAGGGCAGGTGAATCGCTTCACTGCTGGTGTTTTCAGCTCTTGTTGCTGAGGTAAATCCCTTTCATGTTTGCCGTTTAAAAATCTTCCCGAGAGAAATTGTGAGCAGCATCGAGCTATTTCCTTACAGGAGATCCGCGAGAGCTTTTATTATCATAATCTTAAATTATTTGAGTTTATTTTAGCTCATATTATCATAATAAATAGCCTATTATTATCATTATTATTCTCGTGTGGCAAGTATAGAATGGAGACTCATGTGTATTATGAACCGGGAAGAGGTAAATGCATATAAATATATATACTCAAATGGGAAATGCCAACCGTTTCAGAAAAGTGAACCCCAGCATTACGTTTCTGGTTATTATCCTTGTACAATTTCTGTATGCAGTCATTAAGCACAGGATATTTAGAAACGGCGGTAATAAGCTCCTTTTCCATGTGGATGTTGGCAGATAAATTGAATCCATGTTCATTGTTTCCATACAGAACAGGTTTTGGGGAACCTTTGGTGGCATCTGTCAATCAACGGTATCTTTTAACAGTATAGCTCCACGTGCTCCCACTTTGCAGATCAGACAATTTTGCTCTCTTCATTCTGTTTGCAGGGTCGCTTGTGGCTCATTGCTTCCTGTGTAAATCTGGGATGCTAGCTTTACCAGAAACACCACAATGAGACTGTACAAATCAATGTGAAGTAACTAACTGACTAACCAACATGCTGTAAAGAGAACGTGGCTTTTTAATTTATTCTAATCAGCAGGGCATAACTAAAAAACACTTGGCCATATTGTCTGCAAAATGTCGCTGAATCACTTGGTGCTGCAATTTAGTACAACAGCATTCACTGTCTCATGTGGTATTGTTTATCATTCTTTCATTTGCCGAACTGCTTAATCCTACTAGGGAGCCTATCTCAGCCGACTTTGGGCAATGGTGGGGTACACACTAGTCAAGTCAAGTAAAGTCAGTTTATTTGTATAGTGCTTTTTACAATTGACATTGTCACAAAGCAGCTTTACATAGTAAAATTAAATTAGG
>JAQMYF010000002.1:23855478-23869480 GCA_030014195.1 Neosilurus mollespiculum | reverse complement strand
AGCCATTCCACTGTCAACAGACCTGGGTGAGCATGTAGAGTGAGGGAGCGACAGCATCCCAACGCTACAGTTTACCACTAAACACTAAACTGCTTGCCAGTCCATCACTGGGCCAACACATACAACCATTCACCTGCACATCTAGAGGCAATATGGAACAGCCAATTAACCTGAAGGTGCATGTCTTTGGACTGTTGGAGGAAATCAGAGTACCTGGAGAAAACCCGTGCAAGCACGGGGAGAACATGCAAATTAAACACAGAAATGCCCTCGTCGAGCCTGGGACTCAAACCCAGGACCTTCTTGCTGTGAGGCGGACGTGCTAACCACTACGCCACCACACCGCCCCATGATATTATTTAAATAAAAGTAAATAAGTCTCATAACAGAACAGTTTTCATTTAAACATTTATATTATTTTCTGTGTAGGGCAAAAAACAACACATATTCTGAAGTAGTTAGTTTTTTTATCCTTACATTATGTTGTGCATCCATCACTTACGTCCTTGAGAAGGAGCTATTACTATAGAAATCATAGTGACTTAAAACGAGAATGACTTATACACTGCTGTCATAGAGAATTAACCAGACACTTTTTATAGTGTGTTTGTTTTGAGCCTGAGAGCTGCTACCTCGATTTCATTGCATTGCATTTGTGCAATGACAATAAAGAGATTCCAACTTGTTACCAGCCAGAATCACATATTCTACATTATTGCTTTATAAGAATACTTTTACATGTCAAAGCTAAATGTTTTTCAGTCTGTTTATACTTCCTGCTGTCAGTGAGAATGAAAATATTCTTATACCCTCCTCCACTTTTTTTGCAAATATTCACTAAGTGCGACCTTGGCACTTCTACACTAAGGGCAAGTTGATGTTGAGGTGTATTAGACATTTGAGGCACTGTTTTCGATAACCTGAAGGTAAATGGCATAAAAGCAGAATCAAAATGAATGCAGATTAAAAGCGTTATTCACAGTGATTTATCCCTTTTTTATCCTAAGATGACTGTTTTGCTCCAGTGCTTGAAAAACATAGACCTGCTGTGTGTTTGCCCACAGACGTTTAGCATAATTGCACCTTTGGTAGAATTTTTTTCTTTTTTCAAGGAGAGCTATCGATTTCCCTCAGCCTTGCTTGTCACGGTTTCCATATCTTTGCAGCTCTTTATTTTGCCTTTGAATTCCTCTGGCGTGGCCATTCTTGGACGGCATTCAAGTTGGAAAATAGTAACCCGAGAGAAATTCGATTAGCACTGAAGTGCTGCTCAACTACAAGACATCAAAGTGGCTCCCATCCTCGTGTCGATCCTCACGGTACAGAGAAGGCAAAGCACTGGGCCGCACTTATCACACATTCGGAGAGAGCATGGCATGATTTATGACAAACAAATGTTTTTTTTTCTCCCTGTGGAATGTGTAGTTCTGATATGCTCTCTCTCTCTCTCTCTCTCTCTCTCTCTCTCTCTCTCTCTCTCTTTCTCTCTCTCTCTCTCTCTCTCTCTCTCTCTTTTTCTATCTCTCTCTCCCTCCTTCCTCTCTCTGTCTCCCCCCCTCAGCTCCCTGAGGAGGGAATTTCTCCCTAAGTCTTTAAATACTCCCCATATGGTCCCCCATTACAGAACACACAAACATACATTCAATAGTGTGAAAACCGGCAGTTTGTATCCAATTTGTTGTTGGTATACATTTTTTTAACAGGCAGCCTATAGATAGCTGTCAGTAACACTGGATATTGACTATGTGTTCATTTCTTGCTAGCAAGCTCATTTTTCATGCTAGCAACAACATCAACAACAACAACATCCTGACGACTTAGGGTGTACTCACATTACCAATATGGCTGCGAAATAGGGCGAAATAGTGAACATTTCTTTCCAGTTGCTTTTGGTTTCGGCTGGCTGAAAAAATGTGCAGCCTCATCGAAAGCCTTCAATATAAATTATCACTGAGGATCCGTGACCCTGCACTGGCTGTGTGTCATGTATTGTATTGAACCTGCCCTTAAAGTGTAAATAAAACAAATCCAAGTACTTTCTTTCTTAATGACTTTTTATGCTTTTTTTTTTCTTTATATTTTCCTGTAACCTCCATTTCATTGTCTCGAGGCCAGCGGGTCCGGTTGAATTAGTTGTGTATTTCAGCATGAGCTGCTCAGCTTTGGCTTATGGGACAGCCACTATTTCAGCCTGCACTATTGGTTTGAAGCTGACGTGCGGACGTGTGTGTGAGATGGTGGAGCTGCGTGGAAAAACCTGTGCCTTCCTTTATGATACGTTAATTCCATATCAGATCGGAGCTTAATTACCTGTTGGAGGTTTTTAATAATTAAACCTGGGGATTTATTATTTATTTTGGAAGCACATAACAGACTAGATCAGCTTTTCGACTCGCGGCGATAAGGGAAAATCCCGTATTATATCAGAGGGGAGATTATGTGGGAAATCCAAGTAGAACTAGTTATTCCAGGAAAAGTAAATAAAAAATATATAGCAATAGATTACTGCATAGCATATATATATTTCCCATATATCTCCTGTAATACATCCCAAAGAATCAGATCCTGGTGCAAATGGAACAGATCTAGGATGCGCGTTCTTCTGCCTATTGTGAAAAGCAGCTTGAGCAGTAAGTACACTGACACCAGAACAACCGTTTATATACTATGTGTGAGATGGCAAGAGGCATGTTGCGTGTAGGAAATATGCAGATTTGTTAATTTTTTGAAAATAAAAGTGTAAATAGAGGCGCACAGTACTCCTGCCGGCCATCTCTTCATAGAAAAGGTGGATTCGCGTGACATGTGCATCATTTTGCATGTTTTTCTTTGTAAAAAACAAATGGGCGGATTCACGTGACATGTCAAAATTTCATAGGTTTTTCTTTGTCAGATGGGGCGGATTCGCGTGACGTTCAGAAAGCAGTCTCTTGAGCCGCTCAAAAACAAGCAAAAAGGGCCGAACTGCTTCCGAAGCTCTTCGCTCGTATTCAAGCCCCTCTTAATTTGCACCAAATTTTGAGCAGGACCAAAACTTTTTCCAAGACCGCGAAAACAGACCATTTACCTCAAATTCAAACAGCCGTGATTGCTTTCATGTGAGCTAGTCTTTACTTTGTTTACCTTCAAATTGCATCATTTGGCTATGAATTCAACCACTTTGGCAGTTCTGTTAAAAATAGCAAGTTTATTGCAGCTAGATGTGAAATGAGTAAATATTTCACCATCAGGAAGCTTAAGTAAGATAATTTTATATACCACTTTGACATATTGGATGCCTCCTGGTTATGCATGTTATAACTCCAAAGCTGAAAAGGATCTTGTGGACTAGGATCTTGCCTGCTTTAAAGCCAGTGTTCTCATTACTCCCTATTTCAAAAGGAAATACAGCCATAGCCTAATGGTTAGAGAACCAGCTTTGGGACCGAAATATTGCTGTTGCACCTACCCTTCTTCCACATTCATGGCTTAAGTGCCTTGGAGCAAGGCACCTAACCCCCAACTGCTCTCCAGGCACCCCCAATGTGTGTGGCAGCCCGCTGCACCGAGTGTGTGTGCTCACTTTGGATGGGTTAAATGCAGAGGCAATAATTTCCCTTGCAGGATTAATACAGTATAGCAAAATATATTAAATGTAACTAATTTAATATAAAAGGAAAACTAACAGCAGAGATTTCCATGCGTTACTTTAGAGAATATGGTAATACATCACCCTGATTTTCATGACCATCATCATTTTATGACCGTCTGGCCATATGTGTACGGCCATTGGCTCCATGTGTGTATGGCACCATAGGCTCACTTGCATTGGGTTTGTGTGTCAATCTCTGGTACCCGCAAACCAGACGAAGGCTGTGTAAAAAATTAAACGGGAAAAAGTGTGAAATCTTTTGCTTCTATTGTGTTTTAAATCGTCTAATATGGTTAAATCCTTCTTTCCCGAGAGATTAATGACTTAAATGTTTTCTTTGGAAGAGAAAATACTGTTTAAATGCTAAAAACAGTGCCTATAAGATTTCGCTAGCTTTTTTCTGATTGTTGCGTTCCATAGTTTGTGGCAGATTTTCTTTTAAAAAATTGTGCATTTTGCAATGTTTTTAGACATTTTTTGCAGTTAAATTGTGGGATTATGTGAAAATTACAAAAATAGTGCCCGCATCTTGAAAAAAAAATGTCCGCATCTTGATATTTTGAAAAATATAAACAAAGAAGTGGCGTTTGGTGATGTACGGCTCAAGGTTTACGCAGGAGACTGCTGTGATTTGTGATTTTTTTTATTATTATTTATTTATTTATTTTTGTGATTATAAGTATAACACAACGATTGACCAGATTTGCAGAAACGTTGCAGTGAATGGATTAAATTGGCAGGTTTGGTTTAATTTGAGTGAATAGATGCAATGCTGTCTAGTGAATTCCTGCAGGGAGTATAAAAATGCTGATCACAGAATCCTTATGTCAATAGCATAGAGCAGGGGTACTAAAGGTCCACTTGCCAAATTTTAGAAGACCGGAGAAATGCACATCAGTCATGTCCCACCAAGTACAGAACTGTGCTGCCACTCATTACAGTGGACACCGTCTCATTACGAATTACACACATTACACAGCGGTTTTGTGCTTCTTTGCCTGGTGGAATATGAACTCATATTTCTCAGTCCACTCAGTAATAACCTTTTTCTTCTTAGTACTGGACAATTATGAACTGCCATTTTTACTCTTTCTGCATGAATGCTTACCTCCACATACTAGCTTGCTAACACCAATGAAAATTGACTCGTTGATAAATTGCCTGTGGCTGTACTGTTGTCATAGTGATGCTGTTACACCTGCTGTGATTGGACCTGATAGATGAGGAAATGTGAACATGCAGCTGAGGTGGTATGAGGAAAGGTAAAGCTCAGCTCAGTTCAGAAATTCAGAATCTTTTACTGTCTGTTATTAAAAAGCCACCTAGATGATATTTAGGTCTTCTCTTTAGGTCAGATTTATGTCTTGGCCTGGATTCCGACCAGACTCCACCTGTTGAGTACCACAGACATAGAGTATTTCTGTCAAACAACGAGTATTCCAATGCTTCAAATTTTCTAAAAAATATAGCTTATACTTTAAAAAAATTGGTACAATGATGAATTTTGAACGGAAAAACGTTAATTTGGGGAACTCTGCTTTTAAGCCATGCCGGAATCTATATATTATATTGTAATTCTGCTGTTGTGGTGGTGATAATCTTATTAACGGTGGATGAATGAGCCGGGAATAAGTTGCACGGCTGTTTTTAATCTCTATTCATCAACAGAATCATCAGCCTGAGCAAAGCTAAGTTACTGGATTAGTCCAGATTAAAAGTGGAGCAAATTAGAAGGAAGTGTTAAACACATGAGGTGAAGCAAATCACTGAAGCGCAAAATCTTTATTTTTTATTTTTTTAATCAGAATCAGTGATTTAGACGTGATGTTTTGGGTCTCAGCTACCTGTTCTTCCCTTTCAGCCAATGTGCGAAGGGATTTTACACACACAGACACTGTTTCATACATTTTTAAATAGGTGTGTGTAAGCATAGAGAGCGTCATAACCTGACGGTATAAAATCCTGCAGTCCTATGTAGATTTTTCATGTTAATCAATGCATTTGTCACTATCATCCATTTGTTCCTGGCGGACACACCATGCACTCTATGAGTGCCCTTGTAGTTTTTATATTAAATCAAGTTTTGTGGTTTCTTATATCTAAACATGCACGTTGTATACTCTACAAGGGGTTTGCCATCGTTAATGTGCAACTCTACCTACATCTGTAAATTTTCACAGAATCTTCAGAACAATGTTATTGTGATCCTCCTATTTTATTTTCCTCAAAATTCCTTTTTTAAACAGTTAAACAATTAAACAGTACAGGCAACACAAGTATTCCCTGGAAGACTCATACATTTTGTTATACTATTAGTTTTTGCTTTTGAATGCTCAGGCTATGTGGATATTTAAAAAAAAAAAAAAAAAATTAAATTGAATTCTTGAGCAAAATCATGTTTGCTTTACAAATATTATACAAGGTTTCCTAGTAATAAGTTGCATTTTTTGTCTCTTACTGACTTTAAAGAAAGAAAATGAGAGGCTGGTTTCATGGAGGTTCCCCGACACTAAATGTAACTTTAAATGGATAAAATTCAAGGCCTGGCTTCATTTCTACATTTGAAATGGTTGTAATTGTTAATAATATGCTGTGTTAGAAGGGGAAAAAGCACTTGAGAACATGCTGTTATAAGATAATAATCAACTTCAGGATGGTAGCAGTAAATCTGCTTCATCACACCACCCACTGTGAATTATTTCTTATAATTTCAGTGCACACTAACATGTTTTATTCCTTACAAGTTTAAATTCAGTCCATTAGATTCATTCCCCATAAATATATTTATAAATCCTGCCCGGCAATTTCCCTCTTTTTATTTCCAAACAAAGCTTTTTTACAGTATTTATTTTTTGTCTCGAATGAACCGTCAACCTCCTTTATTTAGTTTGTTTATGGTCTGTTTATTGTTTAGATTCTTCTCGATTCATCTAACTGAATGCCTGGTTGTGATGGATATTTTTATTCTCATCCCAGTGTGGCTGTAAGGAGCGTGGCGAGGGCAAAACCCTCCTTTTGTATTCTGCTCTCTGCTCCATCTTTTCCATCGTCTATAAATACACACACACACACACACACACACACACACACACACACACACACACACGCACCTCTACTAGGAAGCTTTAAAGTCAGCTCCTGTGCCTACTCTCACTCCTCCCCATCGAGCAGTAAGCATCAGACAGGAAGTCATGCAGTCCTCACCGCTTCCGGGAGTGTGTGGTGAACAGGAACGCAGTGTGCATATGCATGTGGACACACACCAGGCATGGACCAATATTGCATTTTCAGGTCATGATTACAGCAAATAAAACACAATACAATCACACTACCCCAAAATAAAAACAATTTATGTATGCTGCTTTCAAAATAAGTTGTATATAATATGTTAATTATATATTTAAAAGATAAGATGCAGTAATTAGTCTGAAAGATGTTGCCAGATAATCTAAAATCTCCCTAATTTTCCTCTTGAAAATTGGAAAGCTAGTACTTGGTGGCATGGTGGTGCAGGGTTTGCTCTATCACCTCACAGCAACAACATGCCAGATTTGGACCTTGTGTCCAACTGGGTCCTTTCTGTGTGAAGTTTACGTGTTCCAGTTTTCCCCCAAAGTCCAAAGACATGCACATTAGGTCAGTTGGATACCTTGAATTGCCCAGATTAGTGAAGGTGAGTGTAAATGGTTGTTTCTGTCTGTTAGCCCTGCGATAAATTGGTGACCTGTATAGGGTGTACCTCATCTCTCACCCAAAGTGAGCTAGAATTGCTTCCAGCTTATCCGCAAGCCTGACGGATAAGTGGTATAGATAATTGATGGACACTTTAAGGTGATAAAATGTAATTATGTGATCTGTCATTCTGCAAAGTTACTGTTCCCACCTTATAGTGGATTATATTCTTATTACGGCAGGGTCTGAATTTGTATTCCTCTTATACCCCTGCACTATGTCAACAATTACAACTTCTACTTTATTAGTGAATGACATCATACATTTGATCTGTTTAGAGATAAATTTAATGTTGTGGACGGTAGAAGAAACCGTTTATTTTATCACTTACAGTATAACAGCTGTACATTGCTTGGTAGTCTTGAGTGTGAGTCGAAAGCAACTGGACATTTGTTTTGATGATGGATGATGTTTCATCTCTCATCCGTAAGGCTTCTTCAGTTTTAATGGGACACATATTAATGGGGCCCTTTCACATACCAGGCATATTAAATAACCATGGAATACAGTTTTAGCTGATGGAAATAAAATGGAATCAGCCACAATGTCTTTCTGAAACCATTTGCTTACTCCTGTATGCATGTGTCAATGATCTCTGCAATGGGTGTGACGTTAGTCATAATCATTGCCATCTTTTTTTATTTCTTTAGAAATCAGATTCTTTCTTCTGTTCCTTAACACTTGATCTCAGATTTTTCCACTTTTTGTGACTCGGTTTTAAGACATACACAAGTTGGAGAAAATTCAGTCACTGTCATCCAGAATTTTCAAAACTGCTGTGTGAAAATAAAATCTAAAATATTTATAGTAATAAAAAAAAGCTTAGTTTCAATATCACCAACAAACATTACCCTCCTTATGTTTCAGCACGTGTATTAAAAATATATATAAAATAAATAAAATCCCTAATATTATTTCATTACTATGGACTGTATGACACAATAGTTTCCTAAATACCCAACATTTATCATATAAAGCGTAATGTAAAAGATAAGATGCTGTAATTAGGCCTGGAAGTGTTTCTAATTACGTTGCCAGATAATGCCTTTTTAACTCCTTTGTATGGAAAGGTGTATTTCCAAATATTGTTAGTATTTATGCGGTAAATAAATCTCTCTCTTACACACACTCATGCTCTCTCTTTCTCTACCTCTCTCTCTCTCTCTCTCTCTCTCTTACACACACACACACTCATGCTCTCTCTCTCTCTCTCTCGCTCTCTCGCTTTCTCTCAGTTGCTCTCTGTTCATCAGCTTATTTTCAATTCTCATCCACCACATCCTTTTAGCCTGATACAAAAAATGTGTGTTTTTTTTCTCTCAGTTACTCTATTTTTAGCCTTTGCCATGGGTGAAAGTCGAAAAAAAGAGCTCACATGCAGAAGAAATTTCAGGTTTCCAGAAAATCCTTAATTTACTTTTGGTTTATTTCATCTTTTTCATCTGGAAACATTTGCCCACTGATGGTTTTTACTATTGTGATCACTGAAAATGCTGTTCCGCCCCTTGTTAAGGGATTCCCACATCATTATGGCAGCTCTCAAAGGTATAATAAACTGTGTAATGAGTGCGTACCGCCTGTATTCATGATAGCATCATCTCTCTCACTCTCACTCACTCTCTCTCTCTCTCTCTCTCTCTCTCTCTCTCTGTGTGTGTGTGTGTGCATGAGTGTGTATCAGAGAAGGGTGAGCCTGCTCCCAGTGTCTGTGCTGTTCTCTCTTGTGAATGTGCAGTCCAGAGCGCAGTACCATTCGTTCGTGTGTACACATACGGTACACGCTTTTTACTGTAGTATCACAGAGTAACACTAAAACCTTTTACACAAAATGTCTCTTTTAAAAATGAAAAGTCATGCCTTTTTGAAATCAACTGAGTTTAAGTAGTGGATATGTAAAGAATACACTCAGGATTTAATGTTATTAAAATAATTTACACACAAAAATTAGTATTTCTTTTTATTCAGCTCTTTATGTTATAGCCGTAATCAGTTGTTTTTTCACCAGCCTCACTTTTTCCCCCCATTTCTTGAAGTTAATAACACAAAACCATCAAACAACAAATTTCTTAGAAACAGCCACACATAAACTCCACTGTCCCAAAGACTTTCCTAAAGTGGAAAAACATACTGTCTGTTACAAAGCACCAACAATTGAGACTCCTTCTGTAAATCTTATAGTCCACTTAGAGAAACCTCCACCATATCAATAAATATGTCCATCCATCCATTTTCTGAACCGCTTAATCCTAATTAGGGTCACGGGGCCCATGTCAGCCGACTCTGGGCGAAGGCAGAGTACACCCTGAACAGCTCGCCAGGCCATCGCAGTCAATAAATATGTTTTCTTTAATATTCTTGTAATATGTATATTATTAGCATGAGATTATGTGAAGCCTCTGCCATGCTTGTCCCTGTAAATGAACATTAACTATCGCGTAACTTAGGATAGGTGCATAATGTGTTCTGAGCCAATCAGATTTAACAATCCAGCTGTGCTAATAGTGCACAAGGTATGGTTGAGGACTATAGTGATTTGAGACTTCCTAAATATTCCAAGGAAGCATATAGATATCAGGCCCAGGTGTGTATGATCTTTTTCCATTTCCGTGTACAGCCGTTCATTGTGTTTCACGTCTCAGCAGGCCTAGTCCAAGCAGTTCATGTTTGGTATGCAGTGATTTTGTTGATTTTTTGTTGTTGTTGTTGTTGCTATTTTGTTCCCTGGGAAGATGCTATCTGCCTCCTGCATGTTGGCTCTGAATCTGAAGTGCACCACTTGACTTGCAAATGCTGCGGGAGGTGAGTGACATGTAACACATGGCCAACCGACCAGGATTAATGATGCCACACACAAGCATTAGATTTATCGGGTCACTTTTTCTCTAGAGGGATGTGTCAGCCATCCTTCCTTCGTCTGAGTGTGTGTGTAATCAAGCAAACAGAAAGCAGCTCTCGCATTTATATGTGATGGAATTTAATGGAACAGCCGTGCCATTCATACGGGTATCAGGGAACTCTCAGCTGAGGTTTTAATTGGTTTTGCCAGAAGAGTGGTTCAGTTAAACATGTCCAGTTTGCAAAAATATCACACTACCATATTCAACGCACATTTCCCTGATAAAGTAGTATGCATGAGTATAGTTTCTATGTATTCTTATTTACATTTTGCAATCAGCCAAGATATGTTTGGCATCTGGAGCACCATCAGGTGCCTATATTGTGATGTAGATAATGTAGCAATCTGAATGACTAAGGCAAAACATGTTACGTAAAGCATGCTTCTGGACAGGTCTATACTTGAAACAGGACATCACTTTCTTAAATACATTTTATTATTTAGAACAGCATCCACTTAATAGCAGCCTGGATGGCTGATAAACAAGACAGGCCTTTTGCTAGGTTTGAATGTTGCATGAGAGGTTTTAAAATAGAAACACTAATAGGAAATGTAATAGGAAACTGTTAGCCATCAGTAACGGTCTAGAATAGGACATAAATAAATGCAAGTATACAATTTAAAATTAATTGTTTATTTCTTCAGTCAGTTGTGGATACTGGGACGCATGATGCTGTACTGCTCCCACTTTTAATGTTGGCATTGCACTATGTGAACATGTAGCTCCAAACATATGATACATGTGGTAGCTATTTTGCGTATACTTTGATAAAGGTAAGTGTAATTCAGACCTGTGTGGTTCTGATACTGATGTCCATATAAACTTATTCTGTGATATTCTCCCCTGGTACCCAAAAAACCCCCTAAAAAAACACCTGACCCCACCAATTGAACACCAGCACATTAGAAAGAAGGCAGTGCATGCATCAACAAGGATCTCGTCTCGAAAACTGGCAACGTCTCCTCTATAATTTAGAATTGGTTCGCTTATGCAAAGTCCGACAGCACAAACCACTGTCTGCTGTAAGGTTTGTCTAAAATCTGATACGACTAAAGATAGCAGCACAACAAACTTATTTCAGCTGGGTATAATAGCGTAATGATAGAGTATAATAATGTAACAGCAGCGTCCTTCTCACGTAGAGATTCATACGATCAGAAGGAACCCTGAGTGAAAAGAAATTACAGATGCAGGGACATTTCATATCACCAAAGACATAACTTTATTTAAATGCTGAATAAAATCGACTCCAGATATGAGCTACCAAGTCAAAAGTATTTTACTGAAGTAGCGCTGCCCCATGTCAAGCATGCCATGCCATTCCTTACGCTTTCCTTGCTAGCTAAATAAATAAACAAATACATGAATAAAGATACTTTAATATAAATAATAAAAGCAATTCATGTCTTGTAATTTCTTTACAAATTACAAATATATTTGGTTTCGACATTTCATTGATCCTGAAGGAGAAAGTGCTATAAGTAGTTATTGAGCAGCAATCCCAGTTCTAAACCAATTTAGAAATGTGTTTTTTTTCTGTATTGACATTTTTCCTTTATTGAATTTATTCGAACAATGACCTTGCTTTAAAAAAACAAAAAAACAAACAGGATCGTAAATCAGGTGCAGGTAGAAGAAATCTGAGATTTTATTTTTAGGCTATATCGCCCAGCTCTTGTTTCACTTATTTCATTCATTTGTACTGTGCCTATCCCGGGAACACTAGAGGGGATGCAGTAATATACTTATATACTAGTATATACTATATATAAATATACTATATGTGATGTCAGGCCATCTCAGAGAACCGTGCACACCTCATTCACACCTAAGAACAATTTAGCATAGCAAGTCCACCTGCTTTCAAGTTATTCAAACTCCACACGCAACAATACTATCAATCCAGGGACCTATACCAGGGAATTATACGCTATTCTCTTAGCTTGGGAATAAAAGATAGCAAACGTTTTCAGTACCAAGCAGTTCTTGACTGATCAACTGCATCTGGTGAATTAAATTACCAGAAGTCTGATTAAATGTTTGTTTAACAAAGATGATGCTCATAAAACTCACAGAATAGTGTCCCATGCTGGAATTTATCTTAATATCAATAACAATATCCATATGCTATTATCCTGCCCAAGTCCTCACTGCCTGAGAATATAGCTATAAATGTGATTGATCTCACCGAAAAGAATGAGGCGTTGCAAATTCACACATTCCCTCCACAGCAAACCTGGCTTTCCTGCCGTGACCCTATCCAAGTCTCTGCATTGGCAGTTTTCTTAACTTTAAATACCAGAATGGAATAATAAAATGCTGTCTGTGAACCCTCTATGCACCGGCCAATTTGACGCAGAGTCCTCATCTAAATGGACTCCCCCATGCATTTGACATTGACTCCTTCCAGCGCTTGTTTGGTGTTACCCTCCTTCTCTCAGAAAAGGGTGAGATTGAGGTTAAAACTGGAATTGCTGACTCGAGAACGCTCGGGTCGCTAATGCACTCGCATGCTGAATGGTCTGAAGGAGATGGAGAAATAGCTCAGATTGCTTGCGTGATTAAATTGCCGCAGGCACCGGAAGCCCTCCCCATACGTCAAACTTCTCTATAAAGGTTAATATAAGCGGCATGTCTAAGGTTAAATACACAGGTAGAGCATTGCATCAACGGTACTTTGATTTTCTATGTTGTTAGTATGCATTTACAAGATGTGTATATGGTGTGGGGTATATTTTGACCCTTTAAGGAAAAATACATGTTACAAAAGAACAATGCGTAAGCAGTGCAGTTATAAAACCAATGACACTGGCTGTTTTAATTAGAAAATTGTATCGTGTATTAATATCACGTCTTTGTATTACTCAGGGGCGGCATGGTGTTACAGTGGTTAGCATGTCAAGAAGCTCCTGGGTTCCAGTCCCAGGCTTGGCTAGGGCATTTCTGTGTGGAGTTTGCATGTTCTTGCCAAGCTTGTGTGGGTTTCCTCTGGGTACTCCGGTTTCCTCTCACAGTCCAAAGACATGCACATTAGGCTAATCGGCTGTTTCAATTGCGCCTAGGTGAGAGTGTGAGTGTGAATGGTTGTATGTGTGTTGGCCCTGCGATGGACTAGGAAGTCATTCAGAGGTACCCTCCTTCACCCTGAGTTTACTGAGATAGGCTTTAGCCTTCCTGCAACCCTAGTAGGATTAAACAGTTCAGCGAATGAATGAATGAATGTATTACCCAGATATTAAGCGAGTTTAAACAAAGTTTAGTTTACCAATTTTTGTGTGTAGTAAGGTTTCCCAGATCAGTTACATCAATATCTATAAGACAGAAACAGAGACAGAGAGAGAGAGAGAGAGAGAGAGAGAGAGAGTACAGCAATATCTATAACACAGAAACAGAGAGAGAGAGAGAGAGAGAGAGAGAGAGTGAGTACAGCAATATCTATAAGAAATAAACAGAGACAGAGAGAGAGAGAGAGAGAGAGAGAGAGAGAGAGAGTACAGCAATATTTATAAGACAGAAACAGACAGAGAGAGACAGAGAGAGAGAGGGAGAGAGAGTACAGCAATATCTATAAGACAGAAACAGAGAGAGAGACAGAGAGAGAGTCCATCAATATTTATAAGACAGAAACAGAGAGAGAGAGACAGAGAGAGAGAGAGAGAGAGAGAGAGAGAGTACAGCAATATTTATAAGACAGAAACAGAGAGAGAGAGAGAGAGAGTACAGCAATATCTATAAGACACAA
>JAQMYF010000002.1:23795009-23810800 GCA_030014195.1 Neosilurus mollespiculum | reverse complement strand
ACTCTAGTACTAGCACTGTTATCACTTTATGCTCGTAATCGTGGTAAATAAAAAGCTTAAGACATGTCCTTTAAGATTGACAGTGATAGGGATGCCATAGCAGCATTAGTCAATTACTGCTTTCTGTGCCATTCAGAATCCCTTATAGAAAGGATGTTGCACAGAATTGCTGATGTGGTTTAGCAAATGTATAGAAATGAACCAAACTTTAGTCATCACAGGCAACAGCAGTCGCATTTGTACAGGCATGTTTGGTATGCTTTAACTATCCAGCATCTCAGTGTTGTAAATGCATTACATCTCCGTCTTTAGCTTAATTTATTCATCACATTTCAACATTTTTACAGCTCCAATCATCATCATTATTATTACATACTCACCTCAGATGAGCAGTCACACATGAAAGTCAGTGAAGAGGGAAATATTTTTCTGTTTCTTTTTAGTGCCAAAAGCAGCTTCTAAAGCACTCAGAGAAGTCTGCAGGTGGTCATGCATGCAAACTCTGTGAACCATTTCCTGTTTCCTCGGGAGGCTTTGAATAATGTTATATTTTTCCTTTGATTCTCTAAGACTCTTATATCAGACAGACATTTTAAAACCATGTTTGCCTTCCTGAGTGTCTCCATAGTGTTTCGCCTTGTAGGTGTAGACGGTCTCTGAAACAAGCTTATTGTTGTTAGTGCTTCTCTATTTTATTTTTCTTATTTTCCTATTGCCAGATTTTTGAGGTTTTCAGTCTGAATGACAGAAAGGAACTGGACAAGGCGTCATATTCAAACAGAGACAGACTATGTGAAAGACGAGCCAGTGAACATGGCTTCTCTGATGCAGCCTTTGAGGATTCGTTTAACTAGTGTTAAAAGGATATATCCGTTTGTTCAAAATGAACTCATATAAATGTCTTATTTCTAAATCCTACTGCTTTGGAGGATTATCACTTGATGTCACAACCAAGTCCAGCAAGTTTTTTCCTTCGAACCTATATTCTTCTGATTTAGAGCAATCAATTCCCACCTTATTACATCATTGTCCTCTATCACAAACCATGTAGTGATCCGATGGGTTGATACATGCTTCCTTTAACCAGTGTGAGGTCAGCCACCATTTTTAGTAGCTGCACTAAAATGCAGACATGCCATCTTTATATCCCCTTGCACTGACAATTAGGAAGACACCTGAAAACTCTGCTTTCTAGGATTCTCTTGATAGCAGCTTTGGCTAATAATAATGAGTTGAATTTGCCCCGCTCCACAGAGAGAAAGAATTAAAGCATCCTTCTGATTCAGAAAACAAGGCCATTCCTGCTCACCCGACCGAGACCGCTTAGTCAGGATTTCAACCAGCAGAGCAAAACTTCAGACAGTTACAAATCTTGTAAGCTTTTTGATCAGTGAAATAAGAGTGTGCAGATTTAAAAACAGAAATGTAGCCTCAATTTTCCACTATGAAGATCCTTCTATTTGCCATAAAGTCCTCCCGAATTCCTCTACTCAGACTCACCAAGGAGGTCTAAGATGATTTTTTTCTTTTTCTTCTCTCCATTAGAAAAAGTGGAGAAAAAAGTCAACTATCTACCATAATAGAAAGTGACATGGAGAGAAGTTTCCATAGTAATGACCAGGTCTTGGTGTGTGGAGTAATTATATTTGGTTACACTGGGGTCAGAAGCTTTGTTAATTAGTGAAAGACAGAGAAAAAGAGAGACAGGGAGTGTCTCATGAGACCGATGGCTTCTAGCTGAAGACTCCATGGTGAAGCAGCCCCTTTGCCGTCCAGCAGCCCATAAAATACACCCTTGCTCTGTATGAACTGCATAAGATGTGTGCATGTATAAAGGATCCTTGTTCAGTCATAGTTTGGCACAGCTGTAAAGTGGACACATGCCATGAACACTTAATACATGGAACTCAAATGAGCTCTTAGGTGAATTTTTTTAATCAAAAGCACTTAGTGTGCACAGGGATCACACACCAGTAATTGGGCCTTTGAACAGGATGAGTGTGTCATGCCCTTAATATGCCCAATTGTTTCAGTTTCCCCCTTCAGATTAGCCTCAATCAGTGTTTGAAAGGTACCTGAATTAAAAATAAAAAAATCGACGTCAAGATCAACATGTCTTTCACTTTCTTCTCTGCTTGTTGAAAAAGCAATCTGTAAATAGTCCTGCCATTTTGTGCTTCCACATCTCTAATTCCGCTCATAATGGAGGCCTTTTTTCAGCCTCAAAAGGTTTCTATCGATTATAGCGTTAGTCATCAAACTGTATGTGTCACCTCTGGCCTCCCATTAGAGCCGACACTGAGAGGCACACTGAACAGAGGGGGTAGAAGGAGCTTTCTTATCAAAGAGGTCCAGATGGAGCGTCTCAAAGAGGATGATGTATTTGGGGAAAAAAATGAAGTGCCTTCATCCCTAGAATGGCCAAATCTTCCACTCACAGTACAGCTTTAAAATTTCCCTTACTTTCTCACTTGCTAATTCTTTCTCCCTGTTAGCACTGGATGATTTGCCAGTCCTTCATTTGATTGTGCTTTACAAATTCCACCTTACCTTGGCTGACCACACATTTATATCCTGATCAGCTAGTAGTCTTGCAAAGCTAATGTTTATGAGTTCTCTATATGTTAGAGAGGCTGAGAGTAGTCAGAGACTTAGTGTTTTGTTCTTCATATGTAATATTGTACAATTTTCAAAAATCTTACAAATCATGCATTGCTTGTACCAAACAACATTTTTTCTGCATTCTGGTGGTTTGTGAACCTTTTTTTTTTTTTTTTTTTTTTACACACAATATAATTTTGGACCTTACTCTAATTACACACACACACACGCACAAAACGGAAAGGAGGCAGGGATACAGATACTGTATAAGTAGGCAAATTAGAGAATATTAAAGTATAATCAATTTATGTAATTATAATTCAGTAGAAAAAATTAAATACAAATAAGATTTCAACATCTTTTAATTTTTATTATAAATTATACAAAACTTATAAATATAAATGCCAAAACAATTGTAACGAATATAAAGCTCTTCAAGTATGAATTAAAAATTCATCTACAGCTTGTGCTAAAGATGTACATTTTTATTTCCTGTTATAGCTGTGGCAATATATCAGTAAGGTGATATACTACTGTAAGAGACACAAGGAAAAATTCCCAAGTTCATGAAATCTGCAAGCACAATTTTCATTACAGAACACAATACTTTAAGATGTAAAAAATATTAACAGTTAAGGCAACCCAAACATACTGTAAATGGTAGCGATGAAGCAGTTTTACATTAAAAACACACAAGAAATTATTCTTGCTATGGGGCATCCAAGAAAACTGTTGTGAACTGTGTGAATTAATTACGATGCAGCAAACAGTAATAATCATGTTAGAATATTTCTTTATAGTCAGTCTCCAGCTATCTGAAAGATTATTTGCTTTACTTTATTAACTTCGAAAGTGACAATCAGCATAAAGTTATTACATTTGAATGAAGCTTTTTTACCCGAAACCTGTCACAGATTTTGCTTTACTCCAACTTTCACATTCACACATTAACATTATCATGAAAGAAAAATGGCCAAACAGCTACCTGACAATAGTGTGAACGTTTCAGTCTCTTGCAAGCCTTGATATGCCCAGCTGGGTGGGGGTCATCACCTTGGGATTTTACTAGTGCAAAAACCCGATCATATGTAAGGCACTCTTGAATACATTGTCAGAGGAAAAGACTGTAAAAGTACGAGATAATAGACTTACCATGTAATTAACTCCATTTTGTGCATACAACCATGGACCTGCAGTGTAACATTATTAGCTACTTCATCAAATTTTAACTTGTCTACATCCACCTCTCAGTTTCTTTGCTGGTTGTTTGGTTGTTCATGTGATAAAGTGCCAATTGAAAAAATATTGAAAACAATGTTGTAAAGGCATTGATTCGGTAGTGAAAAGTAGTGTCTCTTCTAGGCGTTACAGTTCAAAACATAAGTACTGCTACAGGTATTGCAATTGCCTTAATAATAATCATTCCTAATGTTAATACCCATAATTGACCTTAAAGTGAGAAATAAAGCAGGATGGGGAGTGGCGTTATAAAATAATCAGAAGCTACACTTTATATGTACATATGCACACATTTATTTTCATAAAAGTGTGATGCTATGCATGTTTGTGTGTTCCATGTGTATAATCAGAATAGTATTTTGGGTATGAAAACATCACAAAGTCATCACTACAAAAGCATGCTGAACATGTGCAGAAAGTTGCAGGTGCAAAAGCAATCTAATTTATTGCGACTAATAGTCACCTATTAGGGGTCCACGCAACCTCTTTCAATTTTATTTAATTCTCTTAAATTTGGATGGGGTATTTAATTCTGCTGAAGCTGGTTTACATTATGAAAATTCATTCTGATCAACCCTGATTCCGATGATTAACAGATTTTTAGGGCCCTTGTAAATGTAGTAATGGGTTGGTGCGATGCAGTCTGACCGCCGTAGATGAATAGTACAACTCTACTGGGAGCTGGACGGGAGTCATCCTTGTAATGTTCCGAAACCATCGATACTGGCTCCTCTTAGTTTAGAGGATTTATTTTTACACAGGTTCCTCCGGGATCAGTAAAGTATTCTGATTCTGATTCTGATTTTTGATGCCAACAGGTCTACAGAGAAAGCTCATTTTTGTTACCTCTAATCACAACCTTATTCTTTCCGTCTTCTTCTTTGTTTGTGAACTGAGATCCTGCTTCACAACCACAGACCATTACAATTTAATGATGCTGCTTCCGACTTTCCAGAGGTGTAATCTGTCTTAAGATTGTACATCACATGACCAACCTCCTTGGTGTTGGACATTCCTTCAAGAGTTCTCATTTTAGGTAGAGTACATCACAGCCATAATCACTTTAGATCCACAGTGTGAGTCATAAGGACTTATCAGTCACTCGAACAGGAAGAGAACGAAGAAACAACTCAGGTGTTCTCTGTGAGGGGAGATACCGGAACCTGTAGAACCTCTTAGTTCATGTACTACATACTTCTGATGCCAGTGATTTCAGATATTAAGGGATTGGTACTGTTTTGTTATAAACCTGATGTGTACAATGTGAAAAAGTCAAAGAAATCATTCTGCCTTGTCACATCTCGGTGTTTGTTTAAACCCCAGAGCGACTGTCGTACTGTTCCAGAGAGTGATTCTGGTTACGTGATATACAACCTCCCCTGTGTCAGACCATATGAACATACTTGACTCAAAGCCTCATACAGCATGACTGAGTCAGAATATTGGCATCGGGCTGGTTTATTGGCATGCTATGTGTGTTTTCTTCAATCATGTGGTGATGGAGTCCGGCTATAATGTCAGACTCAAAATACAATTGGGCACTTGGGCGGTCGGTAGCTATCCAATGCATTTTCATGCCCTTTACAATGTCATTGTGTTAGAAAGCTTAACTTCCTGTTAAGAATATGTGCTGCTTTTTACTTCTGATCTTTAATTCCTGATGGAGGAAATAGCTTTGGCAACATTCACGGCAACATGACATCAAAGTGTGGCTTGACCACGTTTGATCCTTTCTGCAACAAGCTGTATGACTCACACAGTTTAAAATGAGTGTGCAAGTGTGTGTGTGTGTGTGTGTGTGTGTGTGTGTGTGTGTGTGTGTGTGTGTGTGTATGTCTGTATGATCAGGGAGTGATGGACGTTGGACTTGCAAAGCAACCATTTATTTATAATGCTTTGGCTCCAGCACTCTCCCTTTCTTTGCCTCTCTCCTTGTAATGCATGAATACAGGAACTCTCCTTCATGTGCATTTCTCTCTTCCTAAGGAGTCTGCCCAGCCTGCAGACTCTTAATAATTAATCTGATGTGCTTGCTCGCCTGTTTGATCATTTCTCCGTATATGTGCATTTGCTGGATTTTAACAAGTTGCCCGTGAGAGCTTCTTCTTGTGTCTAGCTGTGTTTAGATTTGCCTTCTGTCCAGAGTAAATTTTGGCACCTAGGACAGTAAGAGATGTTAGAGCCTCATAATGTTGGACTGGGTGAAATTGTCGTCTAAAAAAAGAAATAGCTTTATTAACGGATGTTTATTTACTCTGTCTTTAGTTGATTTAGGGGCTAGGATCCATTCTTCCCTTAATATCATTAGATCATGTTTATTCATATCCATATTAATCTTTAATGTTTGCAAAATCATAATGAAAAATCTTTTATTTTAGACACCATTAGTTATTTGGAGATATGTGTGAGTTTTGGGATGAGTGCAATAGCAGGTGCATTAAAATCAAGACAAAAAGGCTTGGCAATTTCTTATTCATCGTTCCTTTCAAATATTAATGGTTAGAATGTGCAGATTGTCTGTAGCGTAACTACTGCCATATTGATGCATGGCACCAAGTCATCTCTCTGCTCAAGTGCTATTGGACCATACTCATACTCGCTCTGTCTCTCTTTATTATATTTTCTTTCTTAGTACTCCCCACTTTTCCAAACAGATCTACATCACTCAGATGAGAAAACCAAAAACCCACTCCAATTCCAGACCTTCCTTTTGCCTTCTTTGTGTTCTGGATGATTGTTCTGGTGGCAGTTGTGAAGGCAACAAACATGTAGCTAATAATTTATTGTTGATTTTGTAATGCAGTTACCGCTGCTACAGCTGACTTCCGATCAATTGAATTAGCTTATGGTGCATATGATTTCTTATTTGTTTTCTCTATCCACCCAGCTCCACCCAGATTCACCAAAGTTCCCGTGGACATGATTGGCGTCTCTGGAGGCGTGGTGTCCTTTGTGTGCCAAGCAACAGGGGACCCCAAACCAAGAGTGTCCTGGAATAAAAAAGGGAAGCGTGTTAACTCCCAACGCATTGAGGTGAGGCACAGAGCGATGGGTCTTAACATTTCAACACACCTCATCACACTAAAACACAAATACTGTTCAAAACAACATCCTGTTCTTGTATTTACTGGTTCCCGAATGTGAATATTGCTGTTAGCATTGTGACGTATGCTCTATGCGGAGACAAGCTGCACCGTATTTATGATGTTTGTCTGCTGTGTTCCTCTGTCAGCGCACAGATGGCAGCTCTAGAGTCCTGATTGATGATCACCGTGCCGTAATTTAAACTGGCTCAGTGGTAACCATGCCGTCAATGTTCAAGACGGATGAAAAACTTGACTCGACAGATTCCATAACGCGTCCATAGATTGCCTGCTTCATCCTTTCTCCTTCATTGTGCGGTTCAGTCTCAAGTGTTTTAACGATCTTGGCTCAAATGATCATCTTCTTATCATTTAAAAGTGGCTTTATGAGCATCTTAAATTGATTGAAGTTCCCTTCCAGCCATTGTTTTGATATTGATCCATGCACTCGGCAGGCCAGTGGGTACCGACTGTACTGTGTCTCATTAGCAGTGCCTTTAACGTCTCCTGTAAAAAGCCACCCAGAGTGCCAGTTACTGATTAACAATGGCAGTCTGTCCCTGCATCATCCATTCAGGATGACATCAGATGAAATAGAGTGGAATTAAAATCCCCCACAATATGAGACTAGTTATATAATATACATAAGGTTTATGTAAAATGAATGATAATGTGCAGTGTGAGATCTTACATGCCCTAGATACTCAGTTCTTTATATGGGATCTGTGGTAACCAGGGTAGGAATGTATAGCTCACAGTTTTATTAGTATATTCTTAGTTGTTTAGGCTATGTAGTCATTTTCCTGTCCCAATAATACATGATACTATGTGACATAAGCACAGCATCTATTAATCACACTAATAAACAGACAAAATAGATGCTAAATTGCTAAGTTCATCGCTAACAACACACACCAGCAACCCTCATAAATAAAGCTAAAGATAATGATTCATAATACCCCTGATTAATTATAAGAAATATAAACAATATCTGCAAATAAAAAACATGTACTCATAATCTGTATGACTAAAACTGGTGTTAACTCCATATTAATGCTATGCCTTTGGAACAGGATGTTCAAATACACTGCCCAGCCAAAAAAAGTCACACACGCAAATATTTCATGGAGTGCATTTATCCTTGAACACAGCATGTAATCCCCAGGCGTTGTTGCTCCAGTTGGTCAGGTCAAGGCTCAGCAACATTAATATGGCAATAAAATGAAGTCAGCTGATGACCTGAATGTACTGAACGAGCAGATTATCACAGCAATGGACTTTTTCTTCTCTAATGGCACGGATATAATGGAAGAGTGGTTCAGGAGCATGAGGAATCATTTTCACCTATGTATTGGCACCCCAGAGTCCTGACCTTAACTCTATTGAAACTTTTCGGGATGTGCTGGAGAAGACTTTATGGAGTGGTTCAATTTGTCCCTCACCAGTTCAAGACATCGGTGAGAATTGAACCCAACACTGGGTGGAAATAAATGTTATGTTGCTTAAGTTTGTTGAAACAACGGCATGATGACTACATGTTGTAAGCAAGGGATAAAGCCAACAACAACATATTCGTGTGTGCGACATTTTTTTGGCCTTGCAGTTTATTTATTCATGAAGTTTATTTATTCATTTATTTATACATGAAGTTCTTGGAACTGCTAAAATATCACTGCTGTAAAATATATCGGGGATGGATTGTTATACCCAGGATTCACATACATACACATTTTTTTTTCTTCAGACAGTAGAATTTGATGAAGGTGCAGGAGCAGTGCTCCGTATTCAGCCTTTGCGGGCTCCGCGAGACGAGAACATCTACGAGTGTGTAGCGGAGAACAGCGAAGGAGAGGTCAGCGTCCAGGCCAAGCTGACCATCATCAGAGGTAAAACGACCTTTTCAGTCTAAATTGGTGTCCTGCTGTATGCGTGATAACAGGGAGCTGAGAAAGAAAAAACTTTATAAACATAATTGTCAGTGGTTTAAGTGTAAAACAAATGCTTAAATAGATGTTTTTGGTTATATTTAAATGCCTTAATGTGAAAAAAACTGACAGTACAAATTGCATTTTATTCTTAACCTATGCACCATAGCACAGCTGCAACCATTTAATCCTGACAGAAAGAAATTCCCAGCTTTGCAGTTGAGTTAGTGTTTGCAAACAGCAGGTGTGGGGATACTTCAAAACTTCGCATGTGGACATCCTGCTTTACATAACCCGAACCTAACATGGCCCCGAATAAAAAAGGTGCGATCCAGTGGGGAAGTCTGATCCAGTCTTACATGCGGTCCTGCCTCTCCTTCTGGTCAGTAGGGGCGGTGTTTTTTCTTTCTGCATTGTATTATTTATTTCTTGTTCATTTTATGAGCCCTAGCCATCTGCCTCGTTACTGCTGAGCGCCTGTCCTGGCAGCAGCAGGGGTTCCTGGCTCGGCTGTGGCCCAAACGCACCGTTCTTGTAGGCAGCCCAGTTTTACATGAAAATCCAGGGTTTGGCAAGGCCTGAGGAGCTCAGCAGGGAGTAGAGGTCCCAGCACTGGGGGGAGTGACTGCCCATCCTCCTCCCTCATCCATCTGCTCAGAGCCTTCCTGTGCAGAGAGCTTTATCAGAACAGTAACTGCATGAACACATGCACGTATGTAGAGATTCAAACAAGAATTCCCACTGGACTGCACTGAGCATGCTTGGATACCCAGCACAGTGTCAACACGCATACAAAATGCTGTACATTTTTACATGCATCATTTACCTCCCACATTTTGCCAGGCAGGAGGGTTGAGGATGTTTCTCAAAGAGAAGATTATTGAGGTGTGTGTGTGTGTGTGTGTGTGTTTAAGCTTCACTGACTGTTTAGTCACCTTGACCTGGGCAATCCAGCCCTGCTTGGATCTGACACACCAGGCTGGCTTTGCTGCAAAGCTGCTCGGATGCGTTTTTAGCCACCTCCTGGCTAGAGCAGCATACAACATCCATGAGCAGAATGTATAATTTTGGCCATCTGCTTTTCCTCCACATCTCCTTTACAGAGTCCTTTGAGAGTCCTTGGTGGACTTGTGACGAGAAGAAGGGAAGAGACACCTGCACTCTTTCATGTTTCTTCTCTCTCTCTCTCACTCTCTTTCGTTCTCTCTCTATCTCCCCTTGATTTGTTGACCATGGCATTTTGCCCACTCATCTTTTGCCAACCTGGAGCACGTGATACGGCCCAACACAAACAGCAGCACAGGTTTCACCATCTGCCTGCTTTCTGATATGTGTTAGACAGACACACACTGTTCTGCAGCCTGGAGTGGTGCTGACATTGATACTGGGAACATGGAGCACCATGGTACAAGATCAGTGGCTTTTAGATCAGTCTGGGTATTGGGGGATTCTACCTCTCCATCCTGTCATTCTCTTTTTGCCTTTTAATCTTCGTCTCATTTTGTCTTTTTGCCTCTGACGTGCTATAGGGGTGCATTCTCTGTGACCCTGGCTCCTAAAAAAACTCTAGTGTGGGATCTCGTTAGTGCAGTTAGTGCTAGAGAAGACATGCAGCTTACAGCCCATGCCTGTTTGATCAGAAATCCATTTAATTGACTGTTCTCCTAGCTACAGAACAAGATGTGTTTGTTGCACATTCAGTTGTGCAGTTTTAATTAGATCGCTCCGACCCCTGCCATCAAAACCCGTTTTAGCCCTTTTATTCCCTACTCATCTCTGACCTTTTCTGAATCGGCTATGCTATTTTTGAAATCACACTTCTGTTTATTGTGTGGAAAATGCTTATTTGCTTCTCATCACGGTTATTTTTGAGTGCCATAGAAATGGGAGAGATGCCTGTACTCTCATGCTGCTTAGTTGAGCCTTGCTGGTTGAGCCAAGTTACTGAGTCATCCCTCTTCACAGCTCGTCTCTGCATTTCTGACAGATTTATTTCAGATTGTGCACTAACCAAATCCTCAGCTGCCCAGTCCCCCAGCCACTTTAGAAAAAAATCCTAATTCTACACCCTTTCTGCCTTTTCTCCCATCTGTCTATCTAAAAACCTGAAAGCCATACTGTGTATGAAATAACTTTATAATAGTAGCATATCCTCTTAGATAAAGGTGCCATAGAATAAAAAAAAAATAAATGTCTCTACACTGGCATAGGTGAAAAAGAAGTTTGGTACATGGAACTAACTGTCTGAATGTGCTGCATCACACATTTCACACCAGACAGTTTCTCCAACCTTGGACCGTGTTGAACAAGTTGCAGAGTTGCAATTTCAACTTTATTAGCGTCACAACTGGAGCCTGTAAGGACCCAAATATACTTCAGTGGACGTGGCTTAATACAACCTGACAAAAATGTACGCGTACCCTAAATATACTCGATTTCTGCTGAATGTGGACATGTCTCTGCACATAGATGCGTTTTGACTTTATTGACAAAGAGCATGGTCTGAAAGGGATAATCCCATATAAAATAAAAACAAGAAAGCACAAATTGCATCCACAGCAGTCTGTGAGTCGGAGGAAGAAGAGCTTCTTTAAAGGTCAGATATTATATCCATAACCTTTTTTTTTTTCAGACCTTTTTCTTTTTTTTTTTCTTTTTTTTTCATTTTGAATTCCACTGGAGAACCAAAGTATGATTCATAATCCAAGAAACTGCACCGTTCTTCAGGAAGTTGCATCCCCACCTCCCTGAAAATGCTGTAAAACACTGAATTTGAGTGTGGATGCTGGGTAGCCTGTTGGGCTTCCTCCTCGTATTTATGGTCTTTCTGCTTTCTTTGCCTACTCTGCTCTGATTGGTCACCTCCTGTGAACTAAAAGCTCCACAGGGAGGCAGAATGGGATGGAGATACCGCTATGCATGGGGGCCAGTGGGATAAAGCCAACTAATCAGAAGGCCCCACATACCATGATGCAGGAGTCTTCCCAAATAAAAAAAAAAAGAAATGGCAAAAATGTGTTTAGTGCTAGCTCAAACAGCCCAGATGGGGGGAAAAACATTTTAAACGTGCTAACCTCATTATTTGACACTCTAACATGGCTATTCAATACTGTAACAACATTCATGGTTCAAAAAAGTGGAAAAAGCTTATCTTCCCTTTAATGTTTAATGCTGATGTTGGAAGAATAAGGAATGGAACAATGGAAAGAAAATGTTCGAAATGTCACACTTCGACCACAACCGGAGAGCATCTTCCTGCATGCTCAGTTTTACACATGCGCCATTGCTGCTCTTGTAGCATAGTGAACACTCTGACTTGCGGGTTAGTATGAATATGTTTTTCAGGCTTTGTGGGAATACTTTGGACAGACTGAGTATGGCTGATTATGATGTTCTCTGTAGCGTTAAGGATTGGCTTAGCCATTAGAAGACCCAAAGTGTTTTACTGTGCATTAGTGCAGATGAGATTGAACCCATTCCTGAGTGAGAAAAGCTGGGGTCAGGCTGAGGGAATGAAGGATGAGGTACAAGAACGCAGCTTTGAATTAAAGGTGCACTTAGTCTTAGTCTAGCCTCAATTTCCTGGCAACCTTATTGCTTAGATTGAGTAATAGTATTTGGGGAATGGAGGAGCATGCCTGAATTACAAATCAGTCACTTTTTTAATAGTATGCCAAATAACAGCCAAAACATTACAAGATGGGACTCTTACTTTTTGGGCTATGCTAACAGTAAAATAGGGACATCACTGTGAAACAGGCAACATCTAGCATCCCCAACGATCAGTTCAGCATCCTTTTTGGCAAGCATTGTACAGTTTACCTGGCCACATTTTTAATCTATAGACTTTTTGGAATAAAAAAGAAATAAATAATCAAGCTCCTTAGCCAGGGTCATACTGAAACCTTTACAGAAGATGGGGCTCTTATATAGAACGGGGCTCATGGACACTTGTTACACTTTTGCAACAAATAGAATAAATAGAGTTTAAAAAGGAATCTTATAATAAACTGCATCATACTTAGTGATTATGATAGCTTTAAATTAATAAGATGTACTTATTTTGTTTAAATCTATCAATTAAAGGGGCTGTGTCACTGGTAGTGTGTACACTGCGCTTTCAGGCATGCAAACAAGTTAGGGTAAAAAAGGTGATCAGGATGAACAAGGAGAGAGGAACACAGATTCACTTAGGAGGTCTGGGGCTATACTTTCTATATACTTCCTAATCTCTCTCTCTCTCTCTTTCTCTCTCTCTCTCTCTCTCTCTCTCTCTCTTGCTCGGTCTTTCTCTTCTTTTACTACTAAATGAGGAGTCTACTTGCAAAACCTGTTAAGTCAAGTTGGTCAGTTTTTAAGAAAAATCTTTTTTTTATAGGCCTAGAAATTTTTCAGAAAGAGTTTCGCTTCTGCTAAAATCTATAACACAGGTTAGCAGGTTTTAAAAGTGGAGCTATCAGTGGGACATGCACAGGTGCCTGAAAAAAAGGCTAAGGGAAATACCCCCCCCCCCCCCCTTTTTTTTTTTTTTAACAAAACTTGACTGAGCAGGTTTTGCAAGTGCACTCCTCAAATGCTAATTTCTAATGATTTTTTGTATTTTTCATTTTTTGGACATTGAAAGAAATGTGAAAGACTATGAATTCCGTGCGGAAATAAAGATATCAAACTTATTTTTATGTATATTAATGTCAGTTTGACTAATTACTAGCATGAACAAATGCAAACATTGATGATTCTACAAACCAGAATTGCACCAGAACATTAAGTACCCCATGACTTTACATTTCTTATCAAGACATTATAATAAAAAAAAAATTTCTTGCATTTTTGAGGGTGAGATTTAGCCATGTATCCTGTCAAATTGAAATTGCACAGCATGAGAAATTGTACTTCACGTATCAAAAGCAGAAGCAATTTACTGGCAAAAACAGCTAAAATAAGAACTATATGAAACAAACATGTTCTTACCTCTCCTGCCTGGTGACAACAGCTTGCAGCCATTGCCTTGGCACTTTTCTTGTTTTTGTTGACATATCCTAATTTCAAAGTGCCAAAAAGTCACCCAGATGCCCCTGCCTTTCGAAAATAATCTCACATATAAAAAGCTCTATCTTTAAAAACAGGATTTTATGATTTCAGTATAAAATTTTAACTTCTCAGCGGTGATGGAAAGTGATTTTGGCTAGTAGTTGACAAATTCATATCAAAGAAATGCTTGATTTCCTAACAGGATGAACAGTTTTCAAAGAAGCATTAACATGACCCAGCTGCTTTAATAACTAACACTCACTCATTTGTTGAACCACTTAATCTTATTAGGGTCATGGGGAAGTTGGAGCCTATCTCAGCTGACACTGGCCCAAGGTGTAGTACACCCTAAACAGCTCGCCAGACCATTGCAGGGCCAACACGCACAACCATTGACAGTCACAGTTACACCTAGGGGCAATTTGGAACAGCCAGTTAGCTTTATGTGAATGTCTTTGGACTGTGGGAGGAAACCGAAGTACCCAGAGGAAACCCATGTAAGCACAACACAAAAGCGCACGAACCTAGACCTCCTTGTTTTGCGCTATCCACTATTCCACTATGCCTTAATTATTAACAGCTGAGAGGCATTGCAAACATTAGGGAACACATTTTATCGCAAAACAAAACAAGCAAAATGATCAGGAGCTAAGTAAATTACAATGTGACCATCAGTATCACACCACCTGTACTGCTATCTGGGTGTACTGTTGCAACCCACCACCACGTTGAACTCTCAACGTCATGGAGTAGATGTCTCTGTATGAAGTATGGAATTAGCTCACTTGCTGTGTCACGTCAGATAACAGTTCCGATTTTAATTTAAACTGGCAGTATCGGAGACCAAGAAATGACTTGCCTTCCTGTTTGCCAGTGGCACTGAGTCAAGTGGCACTGACTCACAAGCTGGTAGTCAGAAGATGAATTACTATTTCCTTCAGCTAATGCATGAACAAATTTTGATGGCATAAGTTGTTGAGTCGTGTTCGTTTAACTGAACGCTCACCTGAATGTATATGTCTTGTGCATTGTAAATGTGTTTTACCTTCCCAAAATTTCATTTGGTTAAGAAAGTGGGCAGGTGGGTTAAAGTGGTGGTGGAAAAAAAGGCATTCACTCAACTGTTCGCCACGTTCCAATGTTTCTGTGACTTTGTTTCAATACAGCGGGGCATTCCATGGGAGATAAGGTCAGGGTTAGGTTGTAGACTGTTTTCTAGAACTCAAACTGTAGACTGATCCTGACTCTCTGCATAATTGATGCAGTCCTCAGACTCTCTTTCATTAATCTATCTGTCAATGACTTATCTTAGCTTTGTCAATAAAGGTCTGTAATTAGCAGTGGCCCATGTGACAACCCTACATGATGTCAGGATGTGTTTTTGAGATCTGCTGTAGTGAGCATGAGCGGAGGATACTATGTCCGCCATGTTCACAACAATGAATTGATTAGACCTCTTTTACCATTTTTATTGCAATAGGAGCTCAAATGAAACATAATGTTGACATGCGTTCAGTCACAATCCCCCTCTTTTCCACTACAGTGGAGCCAGGCTGTGCTTTCAAGCTAAATAAAATGTATTATGTATCCAACCCATTTCAAGATCGTTCATTGTAAAAGCAAGCTGAAACCTTGAAACCTTCCTTCTTGGTTCCTGCTGCTTTCTGGTGCTGGGCTAATTCTACACCTCCAGGGATAGCCACCGCACACCAGCAGCTATATTAATCATGACCCCTACAGGCTGTTACCCATGTACAGCTCGATGGAAGATCTCATGACACGAATAGATTTAACGAAGTGACAACCCCAATAGTTGCTTCCATTTCTCGAGGGGGTACTAGGCAAGACAGAGGGAAAGACCGAATGAAAGCTACCCATCAACATTCCCTTTCCTCCCCTACATTCCCTTTCC
>JAQMYF010000002.1:23776598-23794909 GCA_030014195.1 Neosilurus mollespiculum | reverse complement strand
TAACCCCCCACCACCACCACTGTAACTAAGAAAACATGAGCTGGGAGGCAATGAAGGCGCAAGAGATAGAGGTGGAAAACTGTACAACTCTCTGAGGAGGAACTTTTATCAAGGTGGATTTGATTAAGGATAATCTGAGCAGGTATTATCACGCACACAGCTGTATTTGCCCGGTGTATTATCTGCATCCCATACTCATAAACAAGCCAATTCCCAGGCCCAGAGGCTCAGCTGCTCCTTGATGCATAATGCATTTGTTTAGCAAAGTTAGGATCTAGCTGAAATCTGTGAACTCTGTCGCCGGAAAATCCATTATTGCAAGTGTGCTATTTCAAAGTGGAAGTTAGTCATTTAGCAGTTGATGTCTATTTATATTGCACGTCTGCTTCCACATCTGTCTGTTGGCTCATTCCATGGGCAGAGGGATTTGCATCACATTGAGCCTACAGTTGTTCACTGTTTTCGCTAATGACGACATGGCTTCCTGATTTTTGTAAAGGGATAATTGGCACTAGTGAAAAACTGGGTTCCTTCACCATCAAACCTCTCCTGTGAGGTGAGTAGGTGTGCTTGCTTGGTTCTATGGAAGATCTGTCTTATGTGTGCTCCTAGTTTTCAAGGTTAGTTAGCACCTTATACTTTCTTAACCTGTGTGTGTGTGTGTGTGTGGGGGGGGGGGGGGGGGGGGTGTTGTTTTTTGTTTTTTTTGTTTGTTTGTTTGTTTGTTTTTTTTAAATCAATATGGCTTTTTTTTTTGACTACATAGGTGTCCACACAGGAAGCGACAAGCGACAAGCAGCCATACCAAGTTCTGTGAAATGAGCGATGAAAGGCAAAGGTTCAACTTTCACACGAGTGATTACCAATCAGTGCTTAAAGATACCATTGATTGCCAGATGCCAGTAAACATTAAGTTCCCCAAAACATTTTCTGTATGGAAACAAAAACACGAGTTTAATTGTTCTGCCTACATGAAAGAGCTGCTCATTGTGTGCTTTACGTAAGCTCACAGAAATTTTACAATGATGAATAAGCAGAAATACAATTTTTGGGTCCACATTTCCAAAAAGGATTAGTTAAGGTAAAAGCATATTTATATTTATGTAACTCTCCCTGGTTCATGATGCACAAGGGTCTATGTTCTGTACTTGCCATGTGATAACAATAATGATTATAACTAGAAGCACTTGTAGAACACAAAACCTACACCAGTGCAAACCTTCATGGCGAAGGTAAACAAAAAAGTAATCATTTGTTTCACCTCACCCAACCTTCACCCTGTTAAGCTATTTATTATGATAATATGAGCCAACATAAACTCAGATAATAAGGTAAGATACTGATAATAAAAACTCTATTGTAGGGATCTAGCTCAGTGGTGCTCACAGTTTCAGTTAGAAATATTTTTAAGTGAGAAACATGAGGGAGTTACCTAGGCGACAAGAGCTGATGATGCTTTAGGGGCAAAGCGATTCGTGTGTCTCTTGTCGCTTTCTGTGTGGACACTGCTAAAGTCTTGCAAGAAGTAAGTTATATATCATTCTGGTTCTTCATAAAGGCTGCCAAGAGTTTTTCTTTTGATGGAGCTCAAAATGGCTCTGTGGCTCTCACTCTATTTTCTTTTCCTTTACAGATAAAATGATAGACTGTTAAAACAGTTTTGTCATACATAGTTATTCCCACAAATTTTACTCTATTCTAATCTAATCTGAGTCTATGGGCCCTTCATTCCTGGCAATCTGGGAAGGTCAACCTTGTGCACCCCTTTTTTTGAGGCAACCAAAAGTCAAGTGTAGGTTTTGCAGAGAGAGACAGAGGAAGAGAGGGAGCGGGGCATTAAGGGAAGGTGAGGGATCCCAGGTTTTTCATTGTAAGTTGGAATAAATGTATAGCCTGAGCTCTCAACTGCGTTAAAATAAGCGACCCGGTTGTATAAGCTTTCACTGCAAAGAGAAGTGCTCAGCTGTTTGATTGCCTGCCACTGACAACACACACTGTACACTCCTGCTTCATGTCTCTTACCCAGCTTTGCCTTTATTAGGAGAAATAGATTGCCTCAGCCTTTGGGTTTCATTTGTACAGATTGCTTCTGGTAAAGGGACAGGTGAAGGAGGTTGTGCATAGATGCTCAGGGACCTAAAATAAGAGATCAATAACATACTGCTGGGAGATTGGGATTGAATAGAAGTCCTATGTGGGTATTTTTCATGAATAAAGAAACGCTCCGGCACAGTGGCACATACTTTCTTTCCTTATGAATAAATATAGAGTAAGGGTTTGCATATGATTTCCAGCCAGATTTTCCTTGAGTATCCAAGTCCTGTAGCACTACCTCAGCCTGACAGTGCAAGGGGCATCTGTTAATATTTAAAGAGCAACATCTTGTCCTTAAAGGGCATGATGAACTCAGGCTACTGCTTGCAGTGTCTCTCCCCTTTTTAGGCAGCTTTGGCACTCAAGCAGGAAAGATGAACATCTGTTCCAGAAACACTGAATTACACTGTCTTCCATGTTTTGCCTTTTTTACAAGCATCCTGCTAAACAACCACATTATTTACTGCAGGTAAAAAGCAAAGCACTGCCACCATATTTGTTTAGGGCACACTCTTGTCCAGGAACAGTGCTTACTGACAGCAGATTGGAACTGTCCCAAAATGGGATGGAATGTACCCAGAACCCAGCAAGTCAAACAAAATGAGGCACTGAACTTCCTTTCCACGTGCTTCTAAAGGTTCCTGTCATTTCACTTGCATGTTGGTATGTACATGTAAATAAATTTAGTGCTTCCTGATGAGAGCTCAGACCACACTTCCCTCCCTTGTCTAATGGCTCTGTAGCAATTATCAGCAATTATAGCATTCATATTTTTTTATTTACCCCCAAAAGGCTCCATGTTTGCTCTTTTACTCCGTGAGTAGGAGCAACCCTATTATTAGGATTAATTGCTTTTGGCTAAAAGCGCAGCATCAAATACTCATGTTTGAATAGAGCACGTTCCATGCTTTTGTACTATTGTTTCTCCATTTTTGTATTTTACTTAGCAAGGAGGGAATTGGAATCACATGCACAGTGGCAATGCTTGAATCCAAGTGCCTTTTTTTTTAGTACCAAATGTTTTTGGGCTATAGCTTGGAGGCAAAACAGTTATCTTTTATTAAAAAAACAAAACAAAAAACAGCCAATTGCTGTGTTTTGCATGAGATACTGCACCTGCCCACGCATCCTCTGTCTTGTTTTTTAGATAATGCAAGCATTTTATTACGATTTGGCAAAATAGTGACAAGAAAAAGTAAGAACGCATTTGCTGGCATTTCCTGTTCTTTGTTTTTTTATGGTTATCAAAATACTGTATCTTGACTCAGTAAAAATCTCATAAGACATGCCTTTGTTTTAATCCTTGTAAATAGAACATTATGGCTTTGTACAATATGTACTTTGCCACTTTTTTGCTCCAAATAAAACAGTAGAGAAGATGGAAATAGCTGTAAAAGAAGGGCCATTATTGATATTGTGCACTGCTTGCTTTAGCTTTCGCTGTGATTTAGTGGCCACGTCTTGTCCCTCGTCTCTCCTGCAGAATGTCTCTTAGGAACTGGCAATGTACAACAAAGGAACTACAATGGATAAACATAAACTGAAGAGGTTCTTGTTTTGTTTGTCTGACAGAAGATCGAGAGGTGCTATAAACAGTGTGCACTCTGTTTCTACAGTCCAACAAACCTAATTTACTAAGGTCTTTAATGTGATTAAAGGTACAGGGGTTTGGTTGGTTGTTGTTTTTTTTTTTGCGCTATTGTGAAAAGATCAACATGGACGAGTTTCCATAAACTGGAGTGACTCCAGCTCGTGAGGTGAACTGTGTTTTCTTCAGAACCAGCAGCTTGACCTTGCAGACTTATTCATGACAGCATCTCAAATCCTGCAGCCTTTCCAAGAGCTTCCAGGAACTTCATTTGACGCACACATATTTCATTCACTGCCGATAAAGGATCTCTGGTGGGAGCCACTTAATACACAGGCTGTCAGAACATCTCTGCACATCTTTCTTCATCACCTCAGAGTTTGTTTGCTCAACCCTTTTCATCTCATCTCATCTCAGTGCAGCTGGTTGGAGAGTGACAGAACCTGGCCGACTCTTTCTGGTTTACACTCAGCTTGATATTTAGCCTCCTGCTTCTATAATACCTCTGCTATTCTTCCTACCTGTGTCTATACCTCCTTCTGCACTAGTGACTCTGGTTTCTAATTAGGCTAATTAGCTGTCCCAATTTACCCCAGGTATGAGTGTGAATGGCTGTGCGTGTGTGTGTGTGTGTGTGTGTGTGTGTGTGTGTGTGTGTATCGGCCCTGTGATGGACTCGTGAGCTGTTCTGGGTGCTCCCCACCTTCACCCAAAGTCAGTTGAGCCTCATCTCTGATCACTCATATAGCGTACACAGTTCCCTTCCCATTATTATTCACTGCCCCAGCAGTTGTGCATGGCCCTGCCTTTTGTACCACTGGGAAGTCTGGATGACAGCTCTGTGGTTATGAGTGAGACAAGGCGTGTACAAACATCGCCACATGTCATGGCTTAATTGTACAGCGTCTGAAAGATCTCGGGCTCCTCGAGTGTTTGTTGCTCTATCAAAACCCAATAGGGGTGTGCTGGCACATACAGAGGCATCTGTTTAGTGTCACCAGAACCTCCACACACAGCCTGCTGATTTGTGGTACAGGGATATAATGTCTGCAACCTGCAGATCAGCAACAGCCATTTTTGGCAGTGCCAGACACTGGGACAGGATCGTTTTTCATGAAAGCAATGGATAATACTATGTGGCTGTGGCTTCACTTATAAGATTCCCTGTGTAGTCATGATTTGGATGACTGAAAATCTTTGTAGACAGAATTGCCAACCCCTCGGGGCTTGTGATATACTGCTCCCACCGATGTCATAAGTTCTGCATTCCAGAGCCTTTGGTCAGCTTTTGCACTCAAAGCATACTCGGAAATTTGGCTGGAAACAGTGCGCTTGTGGGGTTTGTTTGGTTTTTTTTTTACTTTTGGGAAATCTTCATGGAGGTTTCCGTTAAAGAGATCGTGGTCTTATACATTGCTTATGTTCAGGTGATGAGATTTCCTGCTGTCATGTCCCTGTCTTGTGTCCAATAAAATAAAAAAAAATGCGTGCTGATTTAAAATGACAGAACATTCCACCCCGACCCAAACCAGCTTCTATTCATGACCACAGGACCACTAGTAGACCTCTATTTGCTCTCTTTATTTCGTTGTATCTGAGATGTATATACTTTCGAACATACATCTTGTGCTTTGGTTAAATGTGTTACTTGTGTTGCATAATGTATATTGTAAAAGACAACTAACATGTAAGCTTATTTGTAAATGACACCTGCATATATCTGTTTCATCTACCTATGTGTATTCCACTTGTGCTTACTCTCGCACTGACATATATTTTCTGACTCGCTTTCTTCCTGTCTCCCTGACTCAGTGTCTCTAGCCTCTCTACACATACCACTATAATAATAATCCCATCCCTGTGACTGTGGTGAAGGCTAGTCAGTTAACCAGTTTACAGCACTGATAAAATCAAATCATTTTAGTAAGTAAAAGTAAAAGAATGAACAGTAAGAGCAAAGCATAGGTTCTGCTTGTGAAATATGCTGCAGTCTCAGTGTAAATGTGCTTCTCGGAGACTCTTTAATTTTTCTATATAATATAATATTTTTTAACTGTGGGGTATTTCATAAATATCAATATAGGTTAATGTATTTATTTATTATAAAGTACAGAGGCATAAACCAGTAACTATCCATACTGTAAATCATGCAAAAAAATATAGCGTTATGCTTATAATTTAGTATAGAGGTTCGTAACTAAGTTGTGTTGGTTTGCTTTTCATTTTGGAACAAAAATGAAGAAACCAGAACACCCCCCCCTTATCATATGTAGTCGGGAATGTTATTCTGGTCTCAAAAAAGTTTCAGGGTTTCAATAAATTTTGTTATCGGCACTACCATTCATTTCATTTAATTTTCCGACCAGCTTTAACCTATATTATGGTCGTGGGGAGGCTGGAGCCCATCCTGGCCAACTCCAGGCGAATGCAGGGTACACCCTGAACTGCTCTCCAGTCCATCACAGGACCAACACACACACACAACCATCCACACTCACATTCAGACCTAGGGGCAATCAAGAATATCCATTTAACCTAGTAAATATGTTTTGGACTGTGGGATAAATATCTGGAGGAAACCTACACACGCACAGGAAGAACATGCAAACCCCTCGCAGAATCACCTTCACCAATCACAGGGCCCGAACCCAGGACCTTTTTGCTGTTAGGCGAAAGTGCCAACCACTATGCCACCATGCCGCTCTTGGCAGTAACAATAATCTATAAGCTATGTTTGCCAAAGTTCCATTTGTTCAATAATAACCTCATGAAATAAAAGAATGAAAACAAAGCAAAGGAGAAATAAATAGCTGTTTACAGATTTTTATTTTGTGTGTGTGTTTGGATGCTCACTTGTTTGCCACTGAATCTGTAATGGATGGAGATATTGTAGGCCAGAGTAACAGTGGGTTGCAGCATGAACCGATTACCACCATTTTCCTATAATCACAGTGCAGAGGAGACACGGATCCAGCGGTGAGAGCTCCCAAAGCAATCGAATTAAAGGCTTTGCACCTGTTTCTTTGCATAATGTGAGTCACAGAAATCTATTAAAAACAATTACCCATAATGACATCAGCCTTGATTTACACTGCGGAAGGGCAACTAATGCCGTAGGGAGCAGCACTCCGCTGGATTGTATGAACACCCAACCAGCTTTTGCACAAAGTGGCCAGTGCTCTTAGCCCCCATCCTCCCAGAGTGCCCATCATAACAACAGCGCCATTATCACCACAGCTTAACAGCTTTTATGCCAGGCCAGAGCTGACCATCTGAGCTACCCAGATATCAACCCCCCGTGAACTCTGGCACTGCTAATTGCATTTCATGTTGAATTTTAGGATATGACACGACTCTTCTGTCCTCTAAAACAGCAAAATGCAAAAGCACACACACATCAGCGAACAATGACACCACCTGAATGTTGAGAGAACTGCTTTCAGACAGCCTTATAGGGGTTCATTCATGCTTGATATCACAAAAAGGTATTTTTATGCCTTAAGGGTTGGCCATTGAAGAGCAGTCAATTAAGACTTCAGCGTGCAAGATCATCAGGAGATTGACACATTGGTGTCCTGGGCTAGCAAAAGCAGTAAGAAAACGACAAGGTCAAGGAGCGTTTCTTCATTATGTTATTCTGGATGGAACACTGGATTTTTCTCACGATTGATTTACTTTATATTCAAATAAAATTAAGTTATTTATTTAAACATTTATTAATTTATTCATGCATTCATTAATTTACTGAACCGCTCATTGCAGAGCTAACACACACACACACACACAACCATTTACACAATAGGGACAATTTAGAACAGCTAATCATCCTAATGTGGATGTCTTTGGACTGTGGGAGGAAACCAGAGTATCCAAAGGAAACTCATGCAAGCACGGGGAGAACATGCAAACTCATCGTAAGTTCTTGAACTTCAGTTCAGGTTAATCTTAACCTTATAGCTTAACTTGCATTTATAAAAACTTATTCATCAGACATCTTGCTGTGCTGCTCGCCCAAAAACACTCATGCCTCCTTCACTTTCTGTTATCTTTTCCCTCCTCTTGGGCTGTTTAATTAAGCTCAGAGCCAATTAATCTCAGTGTGTTTAAGGCTTAATTCATGTGGCCAGGAGATATCCGACTCTGCACTTGGCCACTGAGCTGCCCTCAAACCATGTAGCACATTCCTTCACCGCCAAAACACTTGCTGCGGAATATTTCTCCGACAATGGGACATTTCAGGTTCGGAGTACAATGGAATGAAAATGAGCATCTCTGTCATTCAGCAGACTGATTTACACATAGACCGGGAAATAAAGAGAGCGACAGGAGCACCTAAGATGAGAATAAGATTGAGGATAGGAACACTGAGTGAGTCATTCCAAACTACTACTGTGATTGCAGCTCTTTCCCTGAAGGGATTGGTGCAGAAACGGATGCCACATCAACATAGGTTAATAATAACTGGGTGAAGTTTGTCCATTAACCTTAAATCAGCCAAATCTTTCAGACTCCCTGAAGCCTAAGATGAACTATTTATCTCTGCTATCTCTGTAGCAGCTTCATCAGTGTTGACCATTGACTTACTGCACAGAAATTCTGCCATTTTTATATGTTCTACTGTGGCTGCACTGCCATGTAGGGTTAAACACACTGACCTCTGAGGTTCGCCTGAGCCATCCAGTGCCCTCAGGGCATCCACAGGGACTCTGACTGGCATATTGCATGCTTCCATCAGGCCTTGACTTTTGTCTTTGCCCAGGGGTAGTTGGGTCACAGAATTGAGAGGATTTTCAGGAGCCCTCCCTTCGTTTTTCTTCATTTATAGCATTATTACAGCATATAATAAAAGGAGGAAAGGAAAGACTTTTGAATATTAATCTCAGCTCATTGTTGGATCTTTGTTGCTCCATGGTGCTCAGGGACACGGTCCTTTTGGGTGCATTGATTGAGCACAACTTCCAATTTGCCAAGGGAGTTCATGGTGGTATCCGCTTTTTTCTGTCGAAAGGCTTAGTTCAGTAATCCACTTTAAAGAAGCACTTCTGGCCTGGATGGAGTCTTTGGATGGAGGCTCTCGGTGTTACTGTAGTGATACAGTGTGCAATCCCATATATCTGGAATGGGAAGGCAGCAGAGTTTAAGATGATCCTAATGAGGCCTTATCAAGATTATCACTCTGCTCTGCTGTCTCAGTATATTAGCATTGAACCATTGCAGTTTTTCATTTTTGCAGATCTGGGATGGTGAGACAGCGCACTTAGACATGGGTGGGAGAGACACCTATCAATCAGATCACCACTAGCCAATCACGACTATAATTGTAAGCTCATGTATTTGGAAGAAGGCAGATACCGGTTTCTTTTGAGTGTGTTCCACTGCCCAATGCCGTCGCATAAATGAGCGGTCAAAATATATAATTGACTGACATCACATGGCTGAATTAAGGAAGAATGTGTTTGCCTTCACGCTGCTGTTTTGTTTTTTTTGGGGTTTTTTTGTGACGGGATAGCTGACAGATGGGTGGAAATTAGGGAGAATATGGAAGGGAAATTCAAAAACAAAGATATACAGTTGACTTTAGAGTACATTTTGGGGTAACAATGAATAATTTCTTAATTATTATAAGATTGAATAGAAAACACCTTGAAAACTTTACAGAGCTGATACCCAGAGGCTGTTATTGAACTGTGAAAGATAAGCAGGTTAGTGCACATTTCAAGATTGACTTTAGAGTGGATTTTGGGGTAACAAAAAGCATCTGTTTCCTCCTTTCTTCCACAGAGGACCTACTTCCTCCAGGCTTCCCCAACATTGACATGGGTCCCCAGCTGAAGGTGGTAGAACGCACCCGCACAGCCAACATGCTCTGCGCTGCAAGCGGTAACCCCGACCCTGAGATCACCTGGTTCAAAGACTTCCTGCCAATTGATCCCAGTACAAGCAATGGAAGGATTAAACAGCTGAGATCAGGTAAGGCAGTCACATTCCACTTTCCTGCAGGGTTTCTAAAACTTGCTTACTTGTGCACCCAGACTTTTATTATAGGATTGAATAGAAAACACCTTGAAAACTTTACAAAGCTGATACCCAGAGGCTGTTATTGAACTGTGAAAAATGAGCAGGTTCGTGCACATTTCATGGTTTAATACAAGTTATATCATTTTCAGGAATATTCAGCTGTATTGAGTGACTCACAGACAGCCTGAGTATTTGTTTAGTCTGTGTGAGGAGTTGTTGTTTATAATATTAAAAAATATTGTTTTGGTAAAAAATGAACACACCTAATCATTATATGTGGATCATTCTTAAAATGGCTTAAGGCGCACTACCTGTTTACTGGTTTTACATATTACATGTAGTTTATTCATTTGCCGAATCGCTTAATCCTACTAGGCTCATGGAGTATCTAAGCCAACACTAGGTGAAGGCGGGGTGCACCCTGAACAGCTCGCCAGTCCATCGCAGAGCAACACACACACACACAACCATTCACACTCTCGTACACCTAGGGGCAGTTTGGAAATGCCAATTAGCCTTATGTGCATGTGTTCATTATTTAGCAGTGTATGTCCCATAGACCTGATTTTATAGCAGTACAATTGTAAACTGTGTTAAAATATATCTGTAAAATCAATATCTGAGCTTTACTGCAATATGTAAAATAGCAATATGAATAACATTTGCAGAATTAGGCAGACTTTATCCGTTTCTACTCTTACTAATGATGTTCAAATGATCTGAACATCATCTCTATAAAAGAATACAAAATACTTTTAACCAGGCACTGAATACTATCGATGTATGTCATATAAAAGCGGGATGACCCTTATTTTTAACTGATTCATCTGAATTTAGCCTTCACTTTAACCTGGTAATATACAATAAACGCCTTCTTATCATTACAACACAGGAGTTTAAAAGGTCTAAAATACAGACACTGTCCACTTGGTGAGTTTCAATAGTTGCAGAATCACACTTATGTACAGTGTGGTCTCGCTGGAAATATCACCTACATGAAAAATTAGCCCTCAACACAGTGCTAGTGTACAAATCCCTTTCACTCCTCTCGTTCAGGTCAGAAGAGAGGCAGAGGTACTCAGGATGAAAGATGTCTTGCTCATTAGACCATCAGTCTCTTATTTAAGAGGTCTGTCCTAAATCTTATGTGATGCTACATTTAATACAGGTGGTGTCCTTTAAGGTAGATACCTGATCATCAGTAACAAATATACTGATATGATAACTGTGGATTTTAAAAATGGGTCCCACTCCTAGAGTGGAAAAGCTGTAGTTTTTTTTTTTGTTTTGTTTTGGGGTTTTTTTGCTTGCAGTTAAACTGCTTGAAAGACAGGTATTAACACAGCCTCCCCTGCAGCTCTGTGAGCCCCACCCCACCCGTGTGTCCTCTGTCTTCACCGGTGTGTCTGTTTTTTTCAGGTCTGCTGTGTTGATGTGTCTCAATCAGTATTCGTTTTTATGTTCTGTGTTGTTTGCTATGTCTGTGTCTGTCGAAATTCTGACCTGATGCACATGATTTTTTTCCCACCTGCTTTCCAACAGTGTAAATGAAACCGTTCTACCTTTTTGTGTTTAAGTCTAAAATTAATCTTAATCAGCTTTGTGTAATCTACTTGAAAAACTGTATTAGTTTTTATCCAATATATTCGTCATTGTTTTTAAATCAGTGCCTTATGTTTCTAAAAATGGCTGACTTTAATTGCCATCTTGCTTCGATAATTACTTTAATGAGAACAGTTGTATTAACTTTACATTAATTTGCTTTAATGCAATATGTACCAAAAACAGTATGCTGAAAAACATTTAATTTTTTACAGATTTAAAAATGAATCAGATATTCTGCTTTGACAGTATAAGGATTAAGTAAAGCTGGCCTCACCCAGGGCAGTTCTGACAGCGGTTCAGTGAAGTTCCACCATCAACTGCCCCTGACTGCCATAAACCATAAGATTTTCCAGATATGTGAAATTTCACGGTGGCTCGCAAATCCGTCTATCACGGTCTGTCTGCCTTGTAGCTGCTATGTTGTCACCCTTGTGAAGTGCATTCAATACAACCTCATTACAACCTACACATTTTACCTTATTACACACCATGATTTCACCTACTGCATACAGTTGTTTTGCTACACAAACCGGGCCAAACCGCCTCCAGAACCGCCCCGATGTGAGATATGCTTCACAGAAACTTTACTATTGTTCAGCAAGAGCAAGAAAGGCTGTTCCCTACCCAGGGATGTGTAATACCAACCCTAAAATCTACTATTTTATTTTTCCTTTTCCTGATTCTTTTCTTTTCTTTGTCATTTTTCAGAAGCTTTTGGTAAGTGTCTCTTTTAGTCCACCAGCTGCCCACTGTCCCTGCAGCAGATGGCATTTTAAGTGTTTTTTTTAAGTGCATGACCGTCCCTTTACCTCTTCTTTCCCCTGTCCTCCACCTTTCTTTTTCATTTTCTACCCTGCAAACATATCAGTATCTGTTCAATGTTTTATATCCGCAAAAAACCTTTTTATCTTTTTGTTGAATATTGATAAAAGCTGAACTCCTGCGATGACTTGAGTTCTGCCATGCACAAATAGGAAATAAAGAAAGCAGGAAATAACGAAAGATCTAAGCCAGAGATGAGGGTATTTTGTTCTCAAGCCCTGGCCACATGTATATGGTTGTTTTCAAAAACATAGTTTTTGTCCTTTGTTTAAAAAAAACCAAACAAACACAAAAACAAACATACACATATGCAGCATATGTTAGTTTATATCTGATCAGATAAAATCGCAAAAACAATTGAAAGTGCGTGCACTCAGTAGGTGGCCATAGTATGTTATCAACGGTAAGGCCTAAGCCTTCATGAATAAAGTTTCGAGCTGCATATTGAGCAATAGAAAATGCATAAACACACAAACATGGATTATTCATTCTTTCATCTTCAGTAGCCACATCTATCTTTATCAAACTTACAGTTGGTCCAAAGATATAAAACAGAGCAGATAAACATAAAGATTCATTCATGTGAAACTGCTGCTTAACTACTGCTTTAATACAAACTGCTCACTTTTATACAAGACCTGTGTGTGCGTTTTGTACAACATACACACAACCTTTCGGAAAGAAACCGGAGTACCCGGAGAAAAACCAAGCAAGCACAGGGAGAAGATGCAAACTCTAAACAAGAACAACAGATTCAAGCAATTCAAATGATTTATTGTCATATGCACAGTGTAAACACAGTGGTTCCAACAGTGCAATGAAATTCTTCTTTTGTAATATAAAATACACAATAATACACAACAGTAAGTACACCAACAATAGGTAAACAAATAAAGCAGGACAAAAAATAGCATGGCAGACATGTTAATCACTATAGCACTGTGCTGCTTACAATGAAAACAGTCTTAAAATGTCTCAAACTTTAAAAAAAACCCTCAACTTTCAGTGACTCAGAGCTACTTTCATGTGGATGGGATGCCAAAAACTATGTAAGAAAAAAATTATGATATACATGTGGCCTCTGCTGACCAAGCACCCACGTCAGCTATCAAAATCCTTGACCTGCTCTCATCTTCTGGAGCTATGAGCTCAAGGCTCTGGTCTCCTGGCCTGAACTGGATGGAGATTTTCCTCCCGCTAAAGCCAAGTATTATCTTAAGTCCCTATGCCCTGGCAGAATAACGTTTTTTGAGCTTAAGTTTAAATCTTAGGCCCAGTCTGGCTCCATATCATCCGCTTGGATTTCGAGTGAAATGTTATTTTTTATTTTTCTTGATTGTTTTTGTCCTAAGGAAGTGCACAATGTGCTCATGCTGCAAAGCAGATCATGACTATCAGAGTGCAGCGTAGGGTTAGTTAGCCCATGCTGTTTACTTTTTATGGCCCACCAACTATACCAAGATGCTGCGTGTGTTGATCGGGTGCCTTCTCTCACAGCCTGAGGGATTTAAGATGATGAGAAAAAAGTCTGCGACAGCCCTCTAGCCCTCCAGATATGATTTCCAGGCGATCTCTTTGGCTTTCACTCCGCTACCTTTAATCTTTATTTCAAAACAGACTGAGGGCAAGAGTGCGATCGTCTTCCTATAGTCATTTTTATGGATGGTAGTGTATGGTTTATGTCAATTTTTTCCCCTTCTAAGTCCCTTAGAGGCTAGCCTATCCAGGTCCCTAAGGCCATCTAAAAGGATTGTAATGCTCGTTCTAGTGAGGACATTCATCAGCTCCCTTGCATAAAACCTGAATTCAGTCACTCAAGATAAAACCCATAAGAAAGTAGCAGGAGGACAATTTTACTGTTTTGCTGGTCACTTTCACTGGTTAGGCCTATCTAGCTGTAGGCTTGGCCATCAGTTAAGATGATCTCAGCTACTACCTAACAAGTCTCAGTACGTGGACAAGAAAGCACCATATTAGATTAATGGTACCAAGAATGGTCTATAAATAAAGACCAACAAACTGGGCTCAAGCTTAATGCCATGAGTAATGACTTGATTCAGATGCATTCAGGGTACAGTCTTGTTATTTACATGACTGGTGCTTGAAGACTGATACTCCCCTTATGCTGTTCACATGGACGTCAACCTCTGCTCTCACTGGCTTTGTTATGTGCTGGAGATTAAGTGGCACTACAGATGGAGAGCTCATGTGCTTTATCTTTCAATGTTTCTCTTGTCCTCATTTTAGACCTAAATTGTGTTTTGTTTACTCATGGTCAAAATTTGTGTAATAGTTCCACTAAGTACATATCAGCACTGTCCACTGTATTGGGCAACAAAAAGAATGCACATAGAGAGAACAGTGGACTAGAGATTTGTCTCAGTGGAAGAGCTGGTAAGGTCACTGTGGCCTTGTCTGTGCTAAGTACATGGCCTCGAGCCCAGTCAGAGTCCCAGCCATGCAGATGGACAGATGCTCTCGTCAGATTTGTTGTTTGCTATGCACTGTTCTGTGTGGGATTTCTAGGCAAAGATGCAGTGGAAATGACAGCTCAATGCCCTCTAAAATTCCAGAGGGCACAGGCTGTGGGTCTCTGAGATTCCTAAGGAACTTCAGCATGTAAAATGCTTGCTTTCATTTAGATAATGGGGTCCGTTGCTTTAAGGGGAAAACTGGGTTTGCCAGCAGCTAAAGGACATGATGCTAATGTCATGTTTTTAGTGCTGGAGGGAAACTTCATTTTGATAAATATTTAATTTTCCTTCTATATTCTTGGATAAATAACCAAAGCCCAATTATGTTTTTTTATTTTTTATTTTTATTTTTTGTATTTTTTTTTTTTTTTTATACGTATAGTTTAGACTTTTGTGATGGATCCTTTATTCCCATTGTTTTGTATTTACTCTCCCTTTTGTTACTCTCAGGTGATTAGAATACTTCAACCTTTAACACTGTACCTTATTATAACCAAACTTTGAACTCTAACCTTAGACTAACCTCAGCCTAATCTCATCTAACTCTTAGCTAACACTCCTCAACCTTAACCTTAATTCTGACTCTAACCTAAACAATACTTAACACTGCAGCCTCTGAAGCCCTTTAAATCTAACACATCTCTAACCTCAACCTTAACAATCTTCCTGATTCCTTCAACCCAAGCCATAAAAGTTTTAAGTATAAATGTTTTGTCTGCTTTTCAAAATTCATGCTAAAGCCTTCTCACATGTTAAGTAATAGATTTTCCATTTTATATCTGAGCTTACAGCAAGAAAAACTGGGGCTTGTTTGCTTGTTCACTGTTTCTTAAAAGCAGGTGAGGTATAAATATTACACAAAGTCCATTTTTGTGGATCATTGCCAAAGAACATACAATTTTTCACATATTGGACCATGTCTTGCTTCTACACTGCAGGCAGATCTTTGTTAATTTCAGACTTACGCATGGCTGAGATGCATTAACCCCTAGATGTTATCTAATGTCTGAGAGCATTCTATTCTATTCTGACTTACTCTACATCTGACAGTGCAATTCCTTGAAACTCAATGGATTGCTAATGGAGTCTTTTGAGAAGCAGGCAAAACATCTTTTTTTTTTTTTTTTTTGGTACAGTAGTATCCTCTTTCTGGCTGAGGTGTAAAGAAACTTTAAATGATAAGTTTCTAGTTACAAGTTTATAAAGTTAGCATGTCCTGATTTTTTGGAGTGACGTACGTCTCTGGGTCCACAAAGGCGGCATATGATCCAACATGACATTCCTTAATGTAAAATGATAGTTTTAAGAACACCGTTTTGGCTAGTTTTCCACCAGCCGAAAGAAAGCACTGTGCTAATGGAATCCAGCCAGGTAGTTACCTTAGCTGCCATTTAATGTTTCCTCTTTAGCAGTAGGTGTTTGATATTACATACCTTGCCAGATTGCTACCATACTAGCTAGGTTGATGTGAAGCGTTTAAATGTGTAAATAAAACCAGTATTTTATGGTTAGCAGAGGATTTGTAGTAATGTTTGCCAAAAGTAACTTTCCAACCCAGGCACGCTGGTCACTCTGCAAAATCAGGATGAGTTTTACTCTGAGCTATATGAATATGAACTTTGTGTGAGAGAATGGAGTTATTGTGGGAAATCAAGTCTTTGAATGTCACTACATTTTTAAAAGAAATACAGTGACACATTAAAAGTAAATAGACACCATAATTTTTGAAAGATTTATTCATAGATACACATATACATAGTATATATAGTATAAAGTAGCCAAGTTGATGGAGATAAAAATGGGACAGAGCAGAATGCACAGGGTCAATCCTGACTTTTGGGACATCCAAAGTCTCTACCATTTTTAGATCCATTCCCAAACACATCTGAGCCAGGTAGTGCAAATTCTGCAGCTCCTGTGTACCCACTTAAGGTGTGCTGGGAACTTGAGTAGAACAAACATCAGGACCAACAAGGCAGGTCTTTGAGGTGATTCAGTGCCTCTTAATCCTGAGCCTCTTCCAACACCACACACAATTTCTGTTAGCTTGTACTGTCAATCATAAGTTTTTGAACACCTGACCTTTCATACGTTTTGTCACTATTAGTACCAAAGAAAAATCAAAAAGAGCAGAATAGAAATAAAGAAGTATGAATATAGAACAATCAGAAATATTTCTATTTACTTGTTAGCTGGCTGTTCTCACACACTAACAGACATCTAAATGATGTTTTATTAAATTTGAAGAGTAAACTTGTAAAGTATCGTTAGAAAGTCAGTAAAGATGAGTTGGTAAAGAGGAAACTGGAGAGACTTTTTACCAGTAGAAGTATAACTTTAGAAAGTCTACTCCAGAGGCTGGTTTTGCAGGTAAAGGGAGAAGAGAGTAGCAGTCTGAGCCAAAGAACTCTTATAACGTCTGACCGTGGAGTATTCTGAGAGTGTTCTGGGATTCATACCAAAACTGAAGGAATGAAAAATACGCCATAGTCACAGACCTAAGTCATATTTAACATGGTAAGAGGGTCTGAGATAAACATCGATAAATTAAACATTTTATCAAATGATCAGAGGCAAATAATTAAAGGCTGGTATTACTTTATTTTGTGGATAACATGCATTTACAGTGCCAGCATCAACTGTACTACAGATATTTAATCTGTGCTAAAAAGTGCCTCAAGTGATCTGTAATGCAGCTTTAATTCTATTCACTTTAGATCCCTTTACACCTTAATATTTCAGTAATTCTTGTGCCTGCCTGGTTTATATAAGACTGTTGTGATAGGACTCAAACATGTGCGTTCAACATGTGTATATAAAGGCTGCTTTAACACAAACGAATGGGCGAATGACACCTGGTTATTAGACAGTTTATTATATGATAACCTAGTCAGTCACTCTCATACTGTCTAATTACAATGTTTATGTTTCTAGCTATTTAGAAATCTATTATATCCATTATAATACAGTAGTACACATGTATAACAATGAGGTATATCAACAAATCAAGAACCAATAATAATTAATGTAACTACTGGCAGCAATAATTACTTGATATGTTCCAGTTGCTGCTCTGGACTTGAAAACACCCTAAAAATTATGCTTTTTGTTTCATCTGTGGGCCCCATTTACAACCCAAGTTTAGCATGTGTAAAAATTGGCCCTGCATGGGCCTCAAGCCCTCTCGTGTTTTGTTTCATTTCAGTATGTGGTTTGGGAAGAGGCTGGGAAAATGGAAGGGATAAAATAAAAAGAGAGAGGAAAAAAAATAAGCTCCAGCTCAGCCGTTGGAGGTCTTTAAATCTCAGTTAATGATTTGATTTGATTTCTTACAATTTTGAAGAATATTAAACAATAATAAAATCCAGGCAATATAACAAGAGCTACTCTCCCCACTCTCTAATAATAACCGCTGTGCTTTTCACTTGTATCTCTTTTTCCAGTGGGTACCCCTATCCGAGGTAAGACACTAATCCAAACCACATGTTTAACCTGATTTACCCACAAACTAACTAAGGGCTCCTTGTGACTTCTTCATGATGAATAGTTCTCTTCTTCTTCTCTCAGTAATCACACATTCTCTATCTGTGTTTTTCTTTCCTTCATTTTCAGACCTTTGATTTCTGTGTTTTGTCTTTCTCTCTGTGTGTGTGTGTGTGTGTGTGTGTGTGTGTGTGTGTGTGTGTGTGTGTGTGTGTGTGTGTGTGTGT
>JAQMYF010000002.1:23754737-23774259 GCA_030014195.1 Neosilurus mollespiculum | reverse complement strand
TATATATATTTGTATGCGTGTGTGTGTGTATGTATGTATGTATAATCTGTTACTTTGTCCACACACTGGTGCTAGGGTTGTAAACATCTTCGTACATGTAATTTTTGTATTAGCCTGATTGGATTCTACTGATACTGATTTGTTAGAGTCTTTACAGTAGAACTGCCACTCCAGAAATATGTTATGAGTGCTACTGAAGGATATATGGTGCTACTCCAGCACTTGGGTCTGCAATTCTACATAATGATAGTTCTTTGTTACTTTTAACAGCACATGTGATTTTAGTAAGTGGAGAGGGTGTATGATATGTATGAGAAGATAGAATGGCAGTGCTGGGTATTATATTACTTTAAAACCAAATAAATCTTTGAGAATAAAAACACTTAGGGTTAAGAACTGTAGTAAAGCCTTCAGCTTAGGAAAGTGTACAGAATTTAAATATGGTGACACTAACAAGCCAAAAATGAACCTAGATTATTTATAGTCTAATTTTAGAGTATAATAAAATATTTAAAATCGCATGGAACTTGAAGTGATAAACAGGTTGAATTTTAACAGATGCGGCTTTTATTTGACTTACTGTTTGAAAGACAGTAAATGCACTAGCACTAGCTAAGGACATGATGTTCACTCTGATGGTTTAAAGGACAGTATGTCATCATTAGGATTATGTATGGTTTTAGTTCTGTGAATGTGGTGATGTACATCCTCTGCTTTACTAACTGATATATTTCTTTGCAGGAGCCAGGTAGGTGTACATTTTTGCTCTGACCTTGCTAAACATATGCGTATGATGAATTCATTAAAGTGAGAATATTCCGGATTCAGTTACACCGACATACAGATACAAATAGTGTCATTGCTTTACACCAGTAATATTCTGCATAGGGTGCAAAGTTGGATGAAATGCTCCAGTGAAACAACACAAACATACTAAGCTCTTGTATTTTGCACACACTCGCCAGCAGTATCCATAATGCCTGGCCAATAGCAGGACATAAATCATAGTGTTGCTCACAAAAAAACACTGTGAGTTATGAACTTTGTATTTGCATAATGGGATTAGAGGGGCCTTAAAGGGGATTTTGCTGAGAGCCAAGGTCCAGGCTAAGGAAGCAGGGTGGTGACGTAGCATCCAGGAGTATCAGAAATATGCAAAGCAGTTTTATGTAGTACAGAGATCAGTTGTGCAGTGTCTCCTTTAACAATCTTGCTAAAAAGACTAACTATTTTTGGGAGCAGGCTCAAGTGTTGTTCAACTGACAGGAAGAGAGTATGCTAATTGGTCTGGGGTCGCTGCACATCACCGCTGAGTTTATGAGAACATTACAAGCCAGCAGATGGAACATGACAACAATCACGTTGTCCAGCCTCATGCTGCTGCTCTCACATTTAATGACCTTGACGGCAAGCATGTATGTATGTTTGGGTGTGTGTGCATGCTGTATGCCTGCTTGATTGTTGATGCATAGTTGTACATGACACTTGTTGGAGGCTCCTTGAAGTTATTTCTGCATATAGATGTATATATTTCTGGCTATATTCATTTTTACTCTAATAAAATTTGCTTCTCCGCTTCAGGGCAGATAGGAAGTTACATGCGAGATGCAGATCAACAACACTTTATTAGCGTAGAGAATCCAAAACACAGTACACACTTGAAAATGATAGGCAAGCAGAAGTCAACCAATCAGATTAATCAGTCCAGTGGAGGCTAGAAAGAATTACAAATCAGAAAATAAGCAAAGTTCATACACTGGTAATCATTATTGAATGCAAGGAAGGCAAGCACAGAAATATGTTGGCTTGATATGTACTGGCAAGGACACGGTTACAATACTTTCTAATTTAAGTGTCAATAGAGAGGCATTCTCATCATGTGCTATCAGGTGTACTGAAGTCATGTGACACAGAAGTCATAAGTCAGGAAAATTGTGAGCGCTGCAGTGCATGCTGGGTAATGTAGTGTGAAGACTGACCTCTATACAAGTCTATGATATGAGTGTATATATAGTACTCAAAAGAAAATGAAAGAATGGTGAAGCTTTATGATAAAGTGATCTCAAGAATTGAGAGTAAGGAAAGATCAGAAATTCTCCAGTTTGTCTTTCTCTCCATCTAATCAGTTCCACCTATGCAAGAAAAATAAATAAATCAATGCAGTCGATCCTGCAAAACAAATCAATCACAGCCAGCTAGCACCCACTAATTGAATAACCCAGATAGGACTAGAGGTGTGTTGTGTGTGTGTGTGCGTGTGCGTGTGTGCGTGTGTGTGTGTGTGTGTGTGTGTGTGTGTGTGCGCGTGTGCGTGCGTGTGTTTCAAAGATGCTTGTGGGTGTGTGAGTAATATGGGTTGGCTACTTTTGGCTTTGAGCTGTTATTGGAATTAATCGAGTATGCCAGCTTTTCCCGTTACTGACACAGACACCCCACCCCACACACACACCTCTAAGCTACATGTTCACTTTGCCCATGCATCAGTGGTTCACTCCAGGTTAACCAGCATGCTTGTTTTTTAGATATACCTGGAAAGTTTTTGTTTTTTCCTCACAGTCCAGTTTAAAAACAGTCTGAATCCAATGGCTTATCCAGTCGGACGATCTATCTTCATTGTACACTTCATATAGCATTATATTAAAGTACAACAATTATACTTTATTAGCAGTGCAAAGCCTAATTGTAGTAATACATAGAATATAAAGCTCTATAAGGTATGCAGTGGTTAGTACCTACCAAAATGGCACAAGAAAAGACACTGGATGGGGAGTGAATCATAGATCCTTGTGGTTTAATCCCAAGGAAGAGAACAAATTGATGAGGAAGTTAATGATGGCTATGATGGAAAGGTGTCAGAACACACAGTGCTTTGCAGACTGCTGCATTTCAAGCTGCGTAGATGTGGACCAGTTAGAATGTGCGTGCTTGAGCCCCATCCATCACTTAAAGTTCCTACAATGGGCATGTGAGCATCAGAGCTGGACCAAGGAGCAATAATGAAAGAAGGTGGACTGGTCTGATGAATCATGTTTTCTTTCATATCATATAGACATCTGGGTGCATGTGTGTAACTTTCATGGAGAAGACAACACAATGGACTATGCAAAGATGGCAAGCCACCAGAAGCAGTGTACGGTTCTGGGCAATGTTCTGTGGGAAAACCTTGGGACTTTAACATGTACTATCTACCAAAACATTGTTGCAGATCAAGTACACCCCTTAGTGATGTTCCCTAATGGCAATTGCCTCTTTCAACAGGATAATGAACCCTGCATTATTGCAAAAACTGTGCAGAAATGGTTTAAGAAAACTCTGCTTCCAGATTTCCCATCTATGAGATGTGCTGGACATCCAAAGTCCAAGCCATGGAGGCCCCACCTTACAGTTTACAGGAAATAAAGGATGTGCTGCAAACTGATTGGTGCCAGATACAAGAGCACACTCTCATAAGTCTTTTGGAGTCAATGCCTTTATTGGTGACACAAGTAGGACCTGCATAATAATAGGCGGGTGGTTTTAATGTTATGGCTTATCAGTGTATATATCCTATTACTGGCCAAGCCAAGTAGTGCACAGTAGTGCAGTCAAACATTGTTGCCATTTCGCAACACCAAACTCCACAGTCCAATTTTGAGCTTTAGTTCCTGTATCTTTGTGGGTTTCCTCAGTGTTTTCTAGATTCCTCCTACTTCCCAAAAACATGCCATTACGTGTATGAAATTTCCATTACGTGTTAATGTGTATATGCATGTATATCCGTGTCATGGACTGGAGTCACATCCAGGGTGTTTTCCCATTGCCCATTTACCTTCTCACATCATAAGCTCCAGATCTACCACAGCCCTAACCATAAGAAAGTGGTTACTGAAAATGAGTGAATAATCACTAAATTGATCCCAGGCACTAAACTCGCTCTGCAAAGTATCATGCAGTGAGAAACCGCGTACAAACCACTCAGTATGATTTGAGGCGACTCAAGATTTAGGAATGCAGTACTTACTAGCTTCTCTTACTTTTTATCACAGAAAATTATTATATGTAAACATATTTTTAGGCCAAACTGAACACAACAGTTAATAAACAAGAAGCTGTTTTCATTCCATGACTGGTTCAATTCGTCATCACTGTTGTGAGGACCAGCGTGTGTGTCTCCACTGTGGCAGCATTTATTCATGGATATGTAATGCCATGTTCTTCTCTCAAATCCCTTATTATCATCGTTATGGTTCTGTATGTTATAATAAGTCTCAGCTGGAGGGTTTGTGCTGGCTTGCCTGTTTGGACCTTTCCTCTCTGTGTTCTGCACGCAGAGCCTCATGTTGTCTGCTGAATGAACATTTATCATAAAGAAATGTCACAAGCCTTTGATTACATTGCATCCTTTAAGCCATAGCTCTATCAGCCACCAAGAGATAATTTATTCGTTTTTTTTGTTTTTTTTTTCCTCAGTGAAAAAAACAAGCTGTGCCAGCTACCCCACAGTCTTGGAATAAGCCACAGGCAGCAGGAATTTTGGGAATTCAAAATGGTCACGCTTGCACATAACAAATAATAATTAAGAACAGCTCTTTTGAAAGATGCGACATCAAAGGCATTTTGTTTTGGATAGCAGCATGTCGAAAATGCCCCGGCTCGGCGCAGATTAATGACACCACTTTTCACTTGGCCGGGGACTCCATGGTTGAAAAGAGAAAATTAGATGTTTTGGTTCAAGGAGGGAAAGAAGCTTAACGTCACATATCAAGAAAAAACATGCACATAGTGTGAATGCAAATCATGCTCATAGTGTCCAACAGCAAAGGGTTTCAACAAAAAAAAAAAAGATGGTGCAAAATTAAGCAGCTGAGAAAAAGAAAAGATAAGATATAAGCTAAACATGCACCACGAGGATACCTTAATGAGCTTTACTGTGTGTGCTTCCCCGGCAGCATCGAGCTATAATGATAAACCATCACACAAAGCAGAAGCAGTTTGAAATAGAATAAAATAGCATCAGCGAGGCCTTCTTAACTAAATAATTCTCTGTGTAGTTTTTCTGCCCCAGCTTTGTGGGAAGAAAAACCACAGGCAAATCCATAATTAAGTCAGTAGGGATGGTCGAATCAGCTGATCCCATCTAATAAAGCCCATCACCTAAAATAGCCCAGTTCAGACAATGAACAAAAAAAACAGAGAATATTTATGCTCTTGTGATGCTGCTGGAATTTGAATAGCTTTTAATTTATTTACCTCTTTTGTTTTGCTGAAGGTTTTCTCACCAGCGATCTATAGCTGCTCTCCCACAAAGTCATTAGCTGATTAAAAGTAGACCCAGTTCTTAAAAGCCCTTTGAGGGTGGTTATGGAGAGGGCAGCGTAAGACTTATCACCCTCCTGAAAAAGAGCCAGTGAGGGGAAAAAACAAGAGAGAAAAGCAGAGCCATGCCTTGTTTTAATTATCACAGCCCGGATAAATAAAATTAAAATGCAGTTAGCAGCATGGCTGAGTTCTCTGCAGTCCTCTTTGTATGCAACAAGCAGTGTAACGTCACCTGAGGAGACTTCAGAACACACTCCAGTTTCACCTGCTACAGTCAGGCCACCCACAGTGCACATCAAACGATCCCTACACACACACACACACACATGAACACATCTGTAGGCCCACCTGTTCACGGCATGTTGGCGTGCTATTCTGTCCTAGCCTCCCTGATGGGATCTGGGTATTTAGAGGTGTGGAAGGATCACCACTTGGATAAGGCTGTTTTTGACACCTGTGCTTTTTAGTGTGAGGGACTGAAAATATTCCTCTATGAATACAGCATAGGTATTAGGTCAGAGCTCTGTGCGATTGAAAAAATCTTTATTTGGGTACCACTTTTTTGTCTGAATGGTTAGTCACACTGGTTCCAGGTGTAGAAAATGATATGAGGATGGAAATGATTGATCCCAGTGACAAAATATACCTATCCATCTGCCTTACATCTGAAATAGCCCTTGATTAAAGGGCAGAGATTATATGAAAATATCATGTATTCTGAATTGGGGTGATGATGTGAGAGGAAAGCGGTGGAAGTTAGAATGCAGGGGGGAGTAATTGGCATTCCTGGTTTAATGGAAGATTATAGAATGGCAGAAAAATGTTGAACTGCTCTATCTCATGGTCAGTTTGATTTGTGTAACCATGTACTGCCCTCTGACAAGCCTGCCACTGGAACAGAACTCTGTATCTAGCCAATATATTAAAGTACACAAAATTCAAATTGAGGGAGTCATTGGAAGATAGTATACCCAATGCCAATACCCAGGTCTGATATATTCCAGAAGAATTTACAGAACAAAGTTCTTAGCCAGTGCTGCATGTCATGTCATGGTCAAGTCAATCTCTGGCAAAGAAGATAGTTCTTCATAAAGCCTCCAAACTCAAGCTCAAGGACCCTTCTTTAAAGAGTGTACGATAGTCTCTTGTATCAGACACAGATGAAAATGTGGCTCAGAAGTAAAGGATCAAAGCAGTTAATCACAACAGTGGAAATTTGTGAAGGAATGTGTATTCTATCAGCCATTATATATACAGTTTACCCATCAGGGTTGCAGGGGAATCTGGAGCTAATCCCAGCTGAATCCAGGTGAGAAATATTGTATAATCTGAACAGGTTGCCAATCTGTTGCAGAGCTAACACATGCACAAACAACCATTCACACTCACATTCACACCTATGAGCAATTTAGAGTTGCCTGTTTCCCTAATCCCCATTTCATGGGACTGTGAGAGGAAACCAAAGTACATGCAAAAGTCTTATTTAAACCTGACATCTAGGGTCTGGTGTTGTCCTTGCAGCTGATGTGTATCGTGTCATCATGCCTCTTAGGTCTTCAGAACAGGTTGTTTAAAAAAACATAAATTATATGGAATAAATCATTCCACTCTAAGGAAAATCATCTATAAGTGGTATAAATTTCATATGATTCATAAATTTCATTGTTCCCAGACTCAGCCCAAGAGCAGACTGTTTGATGCATATAGAAGTCTCCAAGAATTCAAACGTTTATCACAATATCTGCAGGTAAACATCACAGCTGTTGATGTGAAAGTTAGTATGTCTACAGTCAAAAGAGATTGGACATACTTGATCAGAAAAGGGAGGAATGCCAGGAAAAGTCTGTTGTCCAAAAATCCGCATTAGAGCAACATTTCAGTTTACCAGTGAATGAATAGGGAAAGACCAGGCCTTTTACAATAATGTGCTCTGGTCAGATGAAACAAAGATAGAGCTGTTTGTCCACAGGCACAGTATGAATGTGAAGAGGGGAAGAACCTCATACCAGCTATAAAGCATGTTAGTGGGACTGTTATGGTTTCAGGTTGCTTCATTGCCTCAGGGACTAGGCAGCTTTCGGCTATTTAATTTACATATGAATTTTGCGTCATACCAAAGAGTGCTTGAAACTAATATGAGGCCATCTGTCCAAAAAATTTGGTTAAACCAGAGGGAGGCCTTTCTGACACCTAGCAAACTCACCAAGGGTGGCTCAAAATGAAAAAGTGGACTTATGGAATGTCTAGACCAGGGATGTCCGATCTTATCCGCAAAGGGCCGGTGCAGGTTTTTATTTCAACCAAGAAGTAGTCACACCTTCCACCTATTTCACTCACTGGTTTAAAAAAAAAGACTAGAATGTACATTATTGTTTCAATTTTGAAGCCGGGCGGCAGCTATCTTATGAGACCATCTTGCATTAAGATCTGAAAATGGAGCTGTTGAAAGCCAACACAGCACGAAAACTCTGTCAATTTTACTGCTGGTGGTCAGAATACCTAAATTAATATAACTTTACCAATAATTTTTGTATAAAAATAAAAAAGATCTGCATAGTTGAAATTTAGAAAAAACTAAACTAAGCGCTTAAAATGAAATAGATTTCCATTTTCTTTTGCTTATTTGTTCACTATTTGAGTATAACTTTAAACATTAAAGTGGTCTCACCAAGATGGCACCAGGCTGGCTTCAGGTTTTGCCAAATGCAAACAACAGACTACACGATCCAGTCACTTTGTGAAATCAGTGGTTCACACAGGTGGAAGGTGTGGCTACCGCTTTGTTGAATTGAAAACCTGCACCCACACCGGCTCATTGAAATGTTGTCAGAGGATTTGAAAAGGGCAGTACAAGCAAGAAAACAAAACATCAAACATCTTGTAACTGCAATTCCAGCAGGCCAATATGTAAGACTCGTAATAATTATGCAAAAAGTGTACAAGAAGTTATTTCTGCTAAAGGGAGAAAAGTCTTAAAAATTTTCAAACAGTTATTAACTCTAATTTTTTTAACTTAGTTTCTGAGTCCAATAATGTATTTACTTTCTCCCCAGAAGAATATTACATCCATTGATATTTTTGTTACATAAATTGTTAAAACATTTAGCACCTTTATCTGTAGTCACTATTAAAGAGGGTGAAAGTTACTTTTGTTGAAATATATTGGAAAAATAATAATTTCCCTGCACAGTACTTAGTTTTTCACATGACATTTTGTGACAGCAAGTGTGGGCCATTCATGTGCAATAAACATAACTGCAGAGGGTATACAGGTTGCAGTTTTTTTTCTCCAGAATATTTGTACACTGAAAGTATATTAAGGATTTTAGACAACAAAAGAACCTTTACAAGATTCACAACTTACAGTGTGTTATTAGCACAAAGCACGTAACACAAAAATGTGCGCAGGTTATTGTGAATATGCACTTTGGTGTGGATGTGTGAACAAAATGTGCTGTAAATAACATCAGCAACGGTGATCTAGGCAGTTTTAGAAATTAATTTTTCTCCCCAACTCGAACCACTGGCATTCATCATATACGTTAAACAAAATCGTTTGCTAGATGCATGAATACCCATAAAGCATGAATACTCATAGCTCATAAAGCGCTTTTATCTTTTTCTAAAAGGACTGTATATCGATGTGTTATGTTGAATAAAGAGCAGCTCAAGTGATTTTAACATATTGTTTTCTATTTTTTAAAACTAGAGCATCCCTTCTTTGGGATTAAATCAGATACATATACAAGTATTTGGAGAACTAAACAGATTCATACAGGTACAACTAGTGGCACTGCATTAGTTAGCTTTTCTAGTGTGATAAGCAATACAGAATATTGGAGGCTAGACCCAGGATGTATTTTTGATTTGTTGAGCCCTCATATGTGTCAACTGACAGAATGAACACATTCATTCATTCATTTTCTAATCCGATTAATCCTAATTAGGCTCACAGGGAGGCTGGCACCCATCTCAGCCGACTCTGGGCGAGGGCAGAGCGCACCCTGGACAGCTCACCAGGCCATCGCAGGGCAGAAACACGCTAATGGCAACCCAACTCTTTACTAAAGTCAGCAATGGTTCTTTTACATGCCTCTCACCACAGACAGTGAGAGACATGGCTGGCCTTTGCTAACCCAGTTAGCAGTGCTAGGGGGGCAGCAGTGACAACCCGGTGATAGTGGGGCTTGAATCCCCGACCTTCAGATCAGTAATCCAGCACCCTACCTCCAGGCCACCACTGCCCCAGAATGAACACATTGGCCCTCAAATATATGACACATTGGCCCTCATATGAAACAAATGTATGAGAGAAAACTTACATTTGGTATGGAATTCCGGTGTGGTATTTAACACTGTGGATGTGAGCGGAGGCTATGATGAAATCTCTTGTTAAGTCTCACCTCAGTAAATCCGGCTGAGTTGAAGAATTATTAATAGACTGGCATCTAAGCACGTACACTTAAAAAATATTGGAACAGTTTCTAAAAATTAAGTAATCAATCACAATTTGACATTGACTCAATAAGTTATAGATTAAGTTTGATCTGTAACCTGAGTTATTTACATTGAGTTTACATTAAATATATTGTGTGATGGATTGCTTAAGGATTTTGTGTAGGCATTCTTCAAATATGGATCACACTTCCATAATATAAATAGGTATTTAAAAATAGTTTACAATTAGTTAGGACAGTGCAGGGCGCACTCTTGCTGTCAGTCTCTCAGTGCATGCTTACTTGGCTCTGTGGCGTTGACTTGAGGCTTATTTGATGTCAATGGCAGCAATGTCCATTCTTTTTCCAAACTCTTGAGATTGTATTTGTTTAAGATGCCAAATAGAAATAATATATTTAGTTGGATTTGCACTTCTGTTTCAAGGGTGGAGAAGTTTCTCATGGTGGCCGTTTTACAGCACTCCATGTCATGGTGTCGAATTGTGTGGTCTCTAATCCGAGAATATGTCGGGCAGGGGTATGGAAATGATGTAGGTTTTCAGCTAGCACATTTATCAAAACTCGATCATTCTTACACTGTGACTGGTGTGACTGTAACTGTCCTTCACGAATCACATGTGAACCCCAGACCAACCTAGTGGTAACCTAGTGACCTTTCAGTACAAAATGTACAAAACAGTATCTTTGCACATGGACACAACATACATACCTATGCACAACTAATGAATACTCTTCGGATGTTATGTTTTAGTAGTTTTAGCCAAATGGTAAAGCTTCACAACCAGCTAAACACCTAACTTTGTGGGCTTATGACCAATTTACAAGGCTAGATCAGTTCTCTGATGGCTTTGGTCCCTGGTGAGATCATAAAAGTGTCTGACATAGCCTGCTTCACAGTCTGTCTCACAAGTACCAGATGTAGTGTAATTGTAGTGCACAGAAGTAAATTCCAGACACTTAATTTTTAGCGTCTCTGAAGAGTCACAGCTTTTCAAGGTTTCGCCCTGTCTTTGGGAGAGTCCAGGGTGAAAGCCTGACAGAAGGATGGTCATCCTCAGGCCCGGAATCCTGGAAAGAATAATTGGTGTGAAGGATGGCATTCGTTTCTGTCCCTGACAAATCATCCTGTGCTACATAAATGTGGTTATTTATAAGCTCTTATGTACTGACTAAAACAGTGTTGCAAAAGTCAGATATTGTGTGAAATCTAGAGCTTTTGACTTTCCTAAAGGTGAAATAGAACTACTAGAGAAAATCTTTAATGCACTTCATGATAAGATGGCAGACTGTTTTTTTCCCCCCAGAATCAGGAAAATTTGAATTGACAAACCAAGTAAAGTAAAGTGCAGGGCAGCACTAACTCCTAGAACAGTCACCGTGTCACTGTATTGTGTGGGTGAAAACAAACCAGACTCAGATTTCTTTCTTTTTTTTTTTTTTTTTTAATTTATTTTTTTTAACTTATGTGAGGAAAGAACACTGGAGCTTGAAGCCAAAACATTCACAAATACAGACTTTGTTCATAACTGCAAACACAATGCGCTATATTAAAAAAAGGGATGGGGTAATGACTACAACTGCACAGAGCTGTCCCCTTGCTGTTTCCACTTAAACTGGCTAATTAGCTCAAATTACATTAGCTAACACTTTTTAGCCTTATGTTTTTGTGCAATAAAAGCTTTTACTAATGAATTTATGAAGTTAATATTTGATGTCTTCCCAGTTCCTCCCAGAGCTCTTTTGAGCCATTAGTTGATTATACTACTACATCAAATGAAATGAAATTGTTTCTTTTTTCCCTACCCCCTCTCTCTCTCTCTCTATCTCTCACCCTCTCTCTGTCTCACACACATTGTCTTTGGGCGGTGCCCTCCTCACAGGTGCCTTGCAGATCGAGAATACAGAGGAGACAGATCAGGGGAAGTACGAGTGTGTAGCGAGTAACGTGGAAGGAGTGCGCTACTCTGCCCCTGCCAACTTGTATGTGCGAGGTAGGGAGCAACCCGGCCTCGGAGGTCCTCTCTGTTTATCATTATGAATTAATGTGAGCTTAAACGATTCAAAACATGTTTTTATAGAATGTAATAGAAATGTGAACCTGGGAATAGTGTAATAGAATTCTTTAAATGTGTTCAGATGTTAAATTTCATATCTAAGGTGGGAATAAAATAACATATGAATATTTTTGACTTGATGGGCAAAAAATCCTCCGCTGGTATTTTCTCTGTTGAGCTTTTCAGGTACATGAGGATGAAGGTAAGTCTAATTTTGATTGGCTGGCAAGGCAATCAAAATTAAAAGGTAAAAAAAAGTTTTGAGGATGAATGTGTTTACGAATGAGTATTCAGCTGATGTACACTGCAGACTACAGTCATAAATAGTGTATAAATATAGCTATAAATGTTCTGAGAAGGGAAAAAGGAAAAAAAAAGTGCAGTGAAGAAATATGATGGTACTGTTATAAGCAGAGGTTCTCACTGGTGTTGTTTGTGTTTTGCCTATTTTAATACACCTCATTGAACTGATCATTGGATTATGTTTGTATTAATTGAGTTGGGTGTGTTAGAGCAGGAAACGCATTCATGTGTGTAAGAAGTCAGCAGCCTTGGTATTGAGAACCACTGGCTATAACAACCAGAACATTTTAAGTAATAAAACAGAGAGAAGATGCTTGTAATATTTTGTGTGTAATATCCCTTGAGTGATATTAGATAACCAGTCTCTGATAAATAATTCAGGGTTCTATTATACAGTACCAATATAATACAGTCTGAGGTGTTGTTTTGTTACTATAGTTATTATACTGTTCATAAAAAGTGTGTTCATTTTCACTGATACACCTACCACACTAAACAAAATGTATCACATGTCTCCTTCCGTTCATTTTCAAAGCTTGATTCTAATCTCAACTGTAATCAAATGTGTTTTGGTTTCTAGAGTGTTCTGCACTTGAAATTAACAGCTACAATGCAAAGCTACTCCAATACTGCACTGCTAAACCACTAAATTTGACATTTCTAAACAGATTATCCAAACTGATATTTGACGCTGAAATGATAGCTTTCAGTAAACGCTGCTTGATAGAGATGTATTTAAATTCATTCTCATTGTAGCTGCTAAATTTAATAAAAGTCATGCTTTTTGTGCAGCAAGTTTTTTTTATTTGTTGTTTTTTCTTTTTGTTGTTTCATTGGTTTTGTTTTTGTTTCTTTTCTCTCTGTTTTTTTTTCCTCTTATTTAAACAAATGGGCCACCATGGGAGCTTTTTAGGTGGCTAAAAAAAGACGTTGTGATTTTCTTTATTGTGATGACATGTTTAAATTAACCCCAAGTGCTTTGTAGTGAGCACTGGGGTAAATGGCACCCTTCTGGATTCAAAAGCGTCGGGCAAGATTGTGACAAAATGGGTGTCACTGCTTTAAGATGTAGTCTTCGAAAAGGGAAAAAGCAAAAGCAGAGATATGCAGCAGCTTAAAGCCTTGAGGTGGCCTTTTTTACTCTCTCTGTGTTTCCCCTATTTTTCTCTTCTCCTCATGTCATTGTGTTCTGCATCAACCCCTTTACATCCCTCAGCGCTTCGAGAAGGTTGGTGTGTTTTTTCTTTTTTACTTTTTTACCCACATTAAAGACGAAAAAACGATGCTTGAAAAAGACTATTTATTTAATACAAGGCTCAATAGCAGTTTGAATAAGCATTAAGTAAATATTCAAACCTGCTAAATAGTTTACTAGTTGAAGGAAATTTTGAGTTGTTTAAAAAAAAACTTAGAAATGACAGAAACCCGTAAAGTTCGGGCTGTTTTTTTAAACCCTTACTTTTCAGTTTGCATTGTGGGGCCTTTTTCGTATTTGCATCTTTTGGTATTGCTTCTGCTCAAGAAAAAGCTTTATTGCATTTGATGTCATGGGAATAAGCATATGGAATATACATGCATGATGGGAGATGTAGCTATGCTCGTTGCATGCCCAGAATGGACTTTCATGTATTATGCTGTTTCTTTTCTTGCTGTTGTGTTTCTGTGAAGTTGTGAACTTCTCTTTACTTCCTTTTTTTTTTTTTTTTTTTGACAACGTTACCCTTATTAAGTCATTTGGCCGCGTATGAAGTTAATTAAATGTTATAGTAGTGTGTGTGTGCCTTTGTCTTTGTTTTGTATGATTTTGAACTCCTTTTATGTTGGAATTCCCTCCGTGTTAAATGTGGTATGTATTTTGTGCACACTTGTCTATTGTAACACGCAGCTTTTTGTATTTCCAGCATAGACATACTGCAAAAAGTAGGCTTCCAGCCAGTGTCCCTGCCATCTTAGTACAAAATGATTGTGGCAAATAAAACCCGAATAATTGTTATTCCCTTCTGTGAAATTTTGTTCTCGTGGATAGTTTACAGAGATCTGCAGCTAATATAATGATTTCTAAATTCCTAACAGTCCCTCAGAGAGAGCAGAAGCTTGGCTTTTCTAACTGGCAGTGTGCGAGCAGGGACCGCTGTGTTGATGAACTGCCACTTGTTCTTTTCCATTCAGTCTGCTCAATCAAACCAGGATTTATGATTCATCTGATCCCCTCAGTGTCGGCACACATCTGAATTGCTTTTTAGAAAATGATTTGCCCAATTAAGCCACCTAAATTAGGCCCAAACATAAATCTAGTGGTTATCTTTTTTTGTCGTCGTTGTTGTTGTTGTTTTTATTTGAGTCTCTCTATTGTAATCCTGGTCAGTTACTATGGAGAAGCAGCCAAAAAAAAAAAAAAAAACAGGGGACAATTCCAGCTCGGTCAACTGGCTCCTACATTGGTTAAATTGAGAGCCTGATTCACATTGACCCATCAGTTTTTTAGATTTACACACTCAAAGTAATGGCCCACATGTGCTGGTGGGCTACAGCTCATCAGGCTGCCTCCCGAAGCATATCCAATTCTGTATTACATCTCCAGTTACAGAATCTAGCAAATTTAGCTCTGTTATATTTTTTCCCACTTTATGCACTAGGATTCGTGAATCCATTATCTGCCTTGCAAAGCAATGTGCAGAGGAGAAATCAGTCAAGAGCAAACCATAGACCTAAAACCATTCCATGTTCTCCTGCAAGAACCATCAATGTATCAAAGAATTGATTTTCAAGCAATATCCTTCCAAAAATTCCCTCATGCTAAACTGTTGAGCTAAACCATCTCATAATGTCTCGCTGAAACAAAATGGCCTCTTCAATAATTAATTTACAGAGGAAGTAGTGGTATGAAGGGGGCAGATTAGTTGTCACGCAGGCCCCAAGCAGATAAATAATGAAAACGTAGCACTGCGACTCCTACGACCTGGAACTTATTACAGATTTTGTCAAATCTGGTCATACCTATCTCACCTTACCTCTGCTAGGAGATGAGGCTTCACCTGCATGGCGCCAAAACGTGGTAAAAGAAAATGTGGTAGGCAAGCTCGGAATTTCTGCAGCCCATTAAAATAGTCTATTTAAAAAAACATGCAAGTCTACAGCTATCTCTAATTAACAGGAAAGTTAATTGATGCATTATTTATAGTAACATTTTTTTGATCTTTGATTTAGCAGAGCTCAACTCCCTGGAGTAAAGGTTGTACAAAATGAACAGAAATGGCAAATCGCCCAGGTTGAATACATCCACTAATCTCGCATTTTGCTTGTCTATATAGCTTTGAAGTTATCTGTCAGTTCTGCTCAGGAAAATATAAGAAGAGTATATGATTTTAGAGTTTGAATCTCTCTGAGGAATTACATAAAGAGACGTACACACCTATTAAGTACTGCTGGAAACTGCTGTGCTGAACTGTGCTGTTATAGCTTTTTTTCCTATTTTTTTCTGAATTGCATGTGCATGTGTATGCATATGAATGCTCCCTTCCCCTCCAGCTTTCTGCATGTTTTTCCTTGCATGTGCTTGCATGTGTTTCATGCATTTTGGTGTAGGAAATGGAAAAGAAAGCTAGATTACACCTTGTTCTTTGGTGGGCTAAAATGCGTGTCTAAAACCTCAGAAGTAATGCAGTCCCAGACTCTATCAGCTTTGTATTTGCCATAATCAGATAAACCGGCCACAGATGTTTGGCGGCTTTGTACCAGTAATAACTTCCATTACTGGTGCTGAATCCCCTAAGCCTCCATTGAGACTGTCTAGCATTTCGGTTAATGTGAGCAACCTCCTATGAATGGAAATGCTCCACCAGACCCCCATTGCCCATGTGTCAACACCAAAGCAAGGTGTAATTTCAGCTTCAAGGTGGCACTATGGGCTGCGAGTGTTGTTAGCTTTTCTCTTCTTCATTTTGGGGCTGGACAGACTGTCTCACCAAAATGGCAGATAGTGCTCACCTTCGAAACACTGGACTGGCACAACTCCTTCCTTCACATCCTGTTCAAAAGCAATGTTTTAAAAGTACCAGAAATGGCATTTTCTCTTTTTACCCTGCCTTTCCCCTTGCCCACTAGTAAATCCCTTGATTTGTCTTTCTTGCCACATTGGGGCTTGAAATGAGGATTTGGCATTTTTGCTCTAGATCTGTTTTGTCCAGCCTCCTGAACTCCTGGTTTTAGTGGACAAGAACTTTGTCAATTATGTTTGGATTCAGTCACACTTACTCATCCTGTATATGACAGCAGAAAGCTCAGAGCGTTACTGTGTGTTGAGGCTCAGATAAAGCCTTAAAACTGCACTCTATTTCATGCAGCACTTCTTCAAAGCCAGACAAGCCTGATGGATCAATAGTCTAGGATTCAAATGTTAACATGTACTGAATGAATTGAGACTTATTTGGAGTTGGTCTTTTGTCAGTGTTTTCAGATATTGTTGTCGAAACTTTAAAGTCAGATATTTTCACACAGGTTTGGTACATTCAACTTTAAATGGTAAAAAAATGGCAAGGGAAACTTTAAAGCAATAGTTTACTCAAAGTATTTACCATGATATAAAATTTTGTATACAAAACATTGATATAATGCATATAATTCTATCTGCTCCTATTACAAAATTATCATGACCTTTCTGCACATTACAGGAATGGCAAGCAGTATATGTTACATATGAACAGCGCGATCTGATTTGCTCACTGTGTTTGAGATATTAAACATTACTCCGAATGAATAGTAGGCAGCGTCATCGTTGTCCCAGCACAAATTGGAAAAATAAATGATAAAATGTTGTTTTATTTGTATTTCCGTGTAGTATCTATTGTACCAAAACTTTTAATTAGTGTAAAAACACCCCATTACCGAGCACGGTTTATTTATGCTTTTGTGTAGAAGGTACTAAACTCTGAATGAGTAGGCACAAAAGACGCAGTTAAACATACACAATGCTTAGCTCAGAGCTTGCAAAGCTCTCCTGACTTGCCTCTGTCATGCTATGCAAAAGTACACTATAAAAATCTAGTTTTAGTTTGCTTTTCTTTATTTCTGTTTAGTATATTCCAAAAGGGGCAGCATGGTGGTGTAATGGTTTGCACATCCACCTCACAGCAAGAAGGTCCTGGCTTTGTGTCCCAGGCTTGGTGAAGGCATTTCTGTGTAGAATTTGCATCTTTCTTCCCACAGTCCAATGACATGCACATTATGCTAATTGGCTGTTCCAAATTGCCCCTAGGTGTGAGTGTAAATGGTTGTGTATGTGTGTTGCCCTGCAATGAATTAGCGATCTGTTGAGCGTCTGTCAGCTGAGCAGAATGGCTCCAGCCTCCCTGGTAACCCTGGTAGTATTAAGTGGTTTGGCCAACTAATTAATATATTCTTAAACTCTTAAATAAGTTAAGATACACCATTACACAGCTAGCAGAGCTCATCTCATCTGTCATCGCAATGTAAACATAAATCCTAAAAATTTTGTTTTAGTTTCTTTTAGTTGTATTTATGTGTAGTGTAGAAAACGTGAGCCTAAGAAAACGTTGATTGACTGTAAAAACCCACCTTTTATCAGCTCGTTTTTCTTGTGTTTTGGTGTGCTACTCTGCATGAGAGCTACTAGCTAGGAGCACAAAACTCACCCGACCTGCCTCTGTATTGTAGTATATGGCTCATTCTGGGATAAACAGCAACATTTCTGGGACATGGAATCCCAAAAGAAAAAAAAATCTGGATTTATTTAGTTCTTGCCTAGATGGAAGTAAACAAGCTTTAAAATTTATGAAATTACGTCAAATGTTTACTTGATTCCTTGATTCCAAGGGTAACGTCCATCGTGCTTAACTAATGCAGTTAGTTTATCTAATGATGCCTGCAGCATAAAATGTTTTTGTAGACAATCGGCATAAATGTATTAAACATTTTATGTGAAGAAATTCTTGGGAGTTGCCACTGTTCTTTGAAAACTGTAGGTCAAGTATTAACACAGTAACATCCGCAACATTTTGACAACCCGGAAGATGGTTTGAAATCCTCTCCTAAGAACTTGTGCAGCTTTCTTTTCCTTATTTGTCAAAGGCTGTCAAAAATTGTATTAGTAACAAAAAATAACCAGAAAGACAACTTTTATTTTGAGATTCTATGTCCCGGAAATGTTGCTGTTTATCCTAGAATGAGCCATATAGCAAAACTTTAAAGTGATTTAAAGCGACACAGTTCGCACCAGCTCGCGGAGTTTAACTTGTCTGTCCTGATTTTAAAAAATATTTTAAAAATAAACAAAACTATAAAAATCTTGTTTTAGTCTGCTTTTTTTGCTTATGTTCATGTGTAGTATGTAGTAAAACAGTTATGTGCCTGAAGCTTGGTGGATGTCTCTGAATTGAAATGTGTATTCAATTACCATTCAGCGACATCCACCTCATCTTCAGCACATGATTGTTAATTACCATTGCTGTGATTAGCATCAAAGGGTGAAAGGTCACAGCCCTTGCTCTATGCAAACCCAAGTAGAGTAAAACATGTACAGCCAAATAAAACCTCACTGGGCAACTAAACTGACAGTCCAAGCCCTGCCAACCTTCATGCTTGTGTAGGTGTTCTAAGAAAATCACCCCACCCACAGTGCCCCCTTAGGTTTTATGGCCTTTGATGAAGTACCCAAACTAACACTTTACAACTAATTATAATGGTAATGATAGATAGACAGTGAGTAAAAATATATCTGTTCACTTTACTCTCCAGTGCATTTATTTTGAGAAGCAGATTAACAGTAAAAAATGACGTACGAAATCATTTTACAGGTTAAATGCTTCTACACAAGTGTTTGGTAAAATAAGTATATTTAAAATATAATATTAATCTTTTTTGGGGTTGGCAGGTCTGTAGCCCCATTTTATTATAATTTAGTGTTTTTAATCTGTTAAGAATAAGAATTGTTATGCTACCATTTAAAGCTCCATTCCCACAGATTGTTTTGTCTGTGGTCAGTGATCAATGCCTTGAAGAACACACCTGCACTGAAATATTTTTATGTGCTTTGGTGATTTTATTTATTTTTTTCATTCCAGCACCATTTGTGTATATGTGCGTCCATGTTCCATGTAAAAAATGTTGCTAAAGTTGCACTTGCAATATATGAATATATATATTTATTTATTTTTGAGTTGCATGCTTTGATTGGCCTGGCTAGTTCGAAGACCTGGTGGACACTTTGGTTCCATACTAGATTCATTTCTCATACAGCCACACCTATGCATGACCTTGTGATATATGGGCTGCCCTTTCACCATTTCTCAAAAAATGATGGACATGCACTTTTGGGGGTCGGGAAGGGGTTGCTTTTAAAATGTTGCTTTCTTTTTTCCTAATATTTTACCAGAATAAAGGAAAATTCTTGTA
>JAQMYF010000002.1:23725521-23745928 GCA_030014195.1 Neosilurus mollespiculum | reverse complement strand
GAGTCGGCTGAGATGGGCACCAGCCTCCCCGCGACCCTAATTAGGATTAAGCGGTTCAGAAAATGACATGACATGACTATCTGTTACCAGTTTTTTGTCATTTATTGATTTGAATTTGGAGAATGATACTTTTCTTTTGCACCAGCTCTATCATTTTCTTCTTGCAGTTATCATCACAACCATTGACAGTACAATATGTAAGACGATGAATCGGGTCTCAAATTAAAAGCCAGCGGAAGTCAAGCAATCCCGCTGCTTGATGGCAGTAAAATTTCGAACCCCTCCTATTCTCATGTATTTATATGGCAAAACAGCATATTAAACCAGCCTATTAAAACAGCATATGCTGATGTCTGCATAATTTTTATTTTTCCTCACTAATAACTTTTTAAAACTCCTTTTTAAAAAAACTTCATAAAGTAATAAAGGCGTGACAGATCCCAGAAGCTACCGGCTTAGCTCAAGCCAGCACACTCCTGAAACACAATTTCATTTGTTGACTTATTTGAACATTTCTAATTTTACCACAGAATACACTATCAGATACCTAGTTCTATGAACTTTTCTGGACACATTCAACCAGTACTTTGCTGTTTCTTTTTAAAAACATGAGACTTAACCTGTTTCGACTCTCGTTTGGTGCATTCAGCCATCCACAGCCTGGAACCTGTGAGAGCTAATTGACTGAGCTCTCAGTGTGGGATGGCATACATTCTCTTTCTTGTCATTCACAAGTGTTAAGCGTCTTTGCTTGCCCAGTTATATTAATGAAATATTTCCAGCCGATACTATTGAAGCTCTCTGGATATGTAATAAAGAGAATTTGAGAGTAGTGAACATCAGCACACACTGAAAATGGGGCATGTCAGGAAAAAGGGCAAAGAGCTTGGCCTTGCAAATTCAGTGTGCATGTTCAAGCTGGCGAAAATCCCACATGATGCTGGTTGCAAATTTGACAAAATGTTGGATCAAAAATTCTTCATTCAATGAGTCCAAGATAAAACATAACTGTGTTATGGTGTCTCTTTAATTCTCTTCAAGAGTTTTAGTATATACTTCATGGAATCAAAGAAAAGCAAACTAAAACGAGGTTTTCGTTGTTTACTACTACAGTGTTATCTCCCATGAGCTCTGTGCTTCGAGCCGAGCTAAGTGCTATGTAGCATAAAGCATCCTTTGAGCCTACGGATTACGGAGTTTAGTACACTCTCCATGCATTCCCCAAAGGTGTTTTAGTATGTACTAAGCAGAAACACAAGACAAGCAAACTAAAACAAGATTCCTATGGTTTGTTTCTCTATTTTTAAGGTGTGGTAATGATGATGCATGTGCCAAGTGACTGTAACAAGCATGTCTATCTGTCATTTTGATTCAAGCATTATCTGGAATAATGTTTTCATTTTTCTTTTTTTTAATCCAGAGATAATGGACCAATTAGATCGTGCCATTCCTTTGTGGTATATACTACTATAATATAAAATAATAATAATTAATGTATATCAATCAGTAGGTTATATTGCACAAGCCTAGTATTTTTGTTGTTGTTGTTGGTTTTAAGCTGTGTGTAGGTAGAGATTAATGAACAAGATGATACTTTTAGGACAGCGGATTTAGTTTAATGGATTCCTGTGCCTACTTGCACTGGCTGTGGCTCCACAGTTTTTTCTTTGGGTTTTTTTTTTTCCTTTGCTGAGTTTTTCTAAAAGTGAAAGCAACAAATCAATATCATCACCTGTTTTCTTCCTTGTTCTTTTCATTCACCAAGAGCTAGTGCACCTTCTCTCGCTTGCAACCAAAATGCACAAAATGTCATTGACTCCAGTGTGTGCCATGGCTTTCCACTGTGTCTTCACCCTCTTGCTGAGTCGGACTGAAGGCCTCACAGTTGGCGGCCACCGAAGTCCTACTGCTAGGCGGCGTGCATGTCAGGAAGGCCAGTGAATTATTCAAAGCCTCCAGCTAAAAATACACACTCACTTCCTGACTTCAGGATTTGGAGCAGATACCCAATCTAAGTGATTGAATATTTATTGTTACACATCTTTAATGCGGCCCTTTGGTGCGACATTTGGAAGCATGTGGTTTAAGAGTTATTGGAATTAAATTGCTAAAATATAAAACAAAAATGAAGACAGGAAAAGAAAGCCATGGCAGCAGGAGACAGCAGTGTTTTCTGTTTCCACTAGTGGGGTGTGTGTGGTGAAGCAAGATGGACAGCAGATACACACACAGAAAAGCTTGAATACTAGAGAACACAGGCTGCATGCAGCAATCCTCACTTGCCTGAAGGGGGTGCTATAAGGATCCTGTTAACTAAACCAGGCATGACTAACCTGTATATGTTCACCCTCCCCATTTCAATATGTGTCTGCACTTTATTGTTTGTTTGTTTATTTGTTTGTTATGTATATTAATATACCCCCATCACAACATATGTGTGTGATATGTTTATATATTTATACGTTTCATGTACTTGTTTCCTGCTAAAATGAAACCAAAGCTTCCATTAGTACGACTCAAAGTCACATGGGTTTTCTTTATTTCTTTCAGTGTCAGTTAAAGCGACCTTGGAGAGGTTTTAGTTTGCTTTGTCTTTTCCTTTGTTTTGTTATTTGTTTGTCCGGTGTATGATTTATTTCTTTTTTTATGAGACACATATGGTTTACTTCACAAGAGAAGACAGCTTTCAGTGAGTTCCCTTGCCCAAAACTGGGTGTTCTTTTCCCTATTTGCCACAACAGTCAGCAACCTTAGCCCCTTCCAACTTCCCCAGCAGCACAGCATGTAGCATTCCAAAAAAAAAAAAATATCCATTAAACTAAAGGCGTGAGTAAGTATTTTTTGGGGACAGCTTTAGCCCTTTGCTTAGTACTGTGGTGCTCTGGTGGCCTCTGCTCCGGCCTATGATGCCTGTCATAGCCTTGCAGATGGATGATTTGGCTCTCAGAGAGCCATCGCCCAAGCTGAAATCCAAAATAAAAAAGATGGAGTCACTGTGAGAGAGGTCAGGAAGGTGACATTCAAACAGTCATTCCTGTACAAAACAGCAGCCAAAACACACAAACCAATCTTTCTAGTGTGAGTTCCTCAGAGGTAAGTGCTCGCTGTTTGGAAGAAGTCCACTCTGATGCTGCACTTCAGGTCCTTTCAATGTCAATGGTAGCTTATTACTTACCTTAAATCCAGTGTTGAGGGCAGAATCTTTCTGTCAGCATTTATACAGGTTTACGAATTTGCGTGTTTTTGTAGCATCTTTAAAATGTATTTGTATGCCCATAGTGTATCGCAAGAATCCCGATATACCACCCTGTGCAAAGAAATAAATTAATCTTTAGCTGTTTTCAGAATTTTTTCCCCTCTTAATCTGCTTCCATTTTTGTCTGTCTGGAGTTTAAACAGTGACTCTAGAACCTCATAGCCTGTTTACCATGTGATAGATGACCTGCATTTCTGTAGTTGGGACATGTGACATGTCCTCCATAAATCACAGTGGTAAACCCACAAAGCTCGATAGTGAGAAATGCAGGCCGGAGGGAAATCACTTCTCCCTCCACATGCTTCCGGTTGTCCATGTGTCACACGCATGAATGGAGTGCCTGCCGTTCTACCATTTCTTCCATTTTTCTCAGATTAGAATTTAAACCGTACAGGCTAGAACTGACTGAGGTCGCCTGCAGTCCTGCGTAAGCTCAAAACGAGCTTTCTTGCTTCACTGCTAATGGAGCGAAGAGCTAGAGAAATAAAGAGAGGTTGTCTTTCTTGTGCGCAGCCTCACTGAACGTGAAAACAAACTGGCAGCTGTGGAGCGATAATGCAGAGAGATAGAGGAGTTGTCTTTTTTCCTTCTCATCCTCCCGCTCTCTCTCTCTCTCTCTCTCTTTCTCTCTCTCTCTGCTAGATATAGTTGCAATTACCTCAGTGCAGCACTGCAGCGGCTTTCATTACACACACACAGTACATCAGAACACTCACGACACACATCAACATAATGAGACAACGCCTTGATTACTAGTACACATTCAAGACTAAATGGCCATTAAGGTTAAAACTTTCCTATTCATTCGTATGCTTAGAATGCAAAACCCATTTCATGTTAAAGCAGCAGCGTGGATTTCTTCTGAAACACGAGGAACCTGGGTAAATCTTATATATTGTGTTTCCTTTTTCCTCTGTGGTGCAGTGTACAGACTAAAGACTATAAAGTTGGAGTACAGTGTGTGTATGGAGGCCATCGTTGTAGGCTGCTGTGAGTCTGCAGTAACAAATCCAAGACCCAACTGACAGGCAAAGAGTACTTTTTCACCCCCACACATCCCCCAAATCACCAAAACATTCAATTCAACTACTCACTATAATAGACTGGCCTTGTTGTTATTCATACACGACTAAAAGACTGATTGCTTTCTTTTAAAAATGGGGGAAGTGATGTCATTCCTGGGGGTTAGAGAGATAGACACTTCTGAGCCAGTCAGGAGGGTTACCAGAACGTTGGCCTTCCTGGAAAGAAATGTTCAGAAAGTTGTGTTCAATTCAGACATGCTCATGGAGGGTCCACAAACTGAGATCCAGAGACCTTGCTCCTCATAACGCACCTCATGTTTTTGCATTTTGGGGAATAGATACAAATTAACAACAGACTAGAATCCCATTTGATATAATTTAAATTCCACTCAGATGGCATGGTGGTGTAGTGGTTAGCATGTCTGCCTCATAACCAGAAGGTCCTGCGTTCAAGTCCCAAGCTCGGTGAGGGTGTTTTTGTGTGGAGTCTGTATGTTCTCCCCGTGCTTTAATGGGGTTTCCTTCAGGTGCTCCGGTTTCCTCGCACAGCCCAAAGACATGCACATTAGGTTAATTCGCTGTTTCAAATTGCTCCTTGGTGTGAATGTGAATGGTTGTGTGTGTGTTAGCCCTGCAATGGACTGGCAAGCTGTTCGCACATAGTTGGCTGGGATAAGCTCCAGCCTCCCCATGACTAGTAGGGTTTAACGGTTTGGCAATTGAATAAATGAATAAATAAATTTCAGTCACCTATTCGGCATTATGCATGGTTACACCTAGAAATTATTTCAGTGCTGACAGGGGCTATAACAGTGCCATAATAACAGCAGATTTGAAATCTTTCATGTTTAACATAACATAAGCAGTTTAGCCTCCAACTTAGCTTAATTATATATATTAAGGGCGAGACGGTGGCGTAGTGGTTAGCACGTCCGCCTCACAGCAAGATTCCCTCGGTTCGGGCGTTTCTGTGTGGAGTTTGCATGTTCTCCCCGTGCTTGCGTGGGTTTCTTCTGGGTACTCCGGTTTCCTCCCACAGTCCAAAAATGTGCACAGTAGGCTAATCAGCTGTTCCAAATTGTCCCTAAGTGTGAGTGTTGTCCTTGTGATGGCCTGGAAAGCTGTCCAGGGTGTACCCCGCCCTTGCCCAGAGTTGGCTGAATTGGGCGCTAGCCTCCCTGTGACCCTAATTAGGATAAGGGCTTAGAAAAGGAATTAATGAATTATATATATATATAGTATATATATGAAATATTTCTTAATTCTTTCTTAGCCCTTGGTAGCTATCTGACCTGATCAGGGTGTACCTCGCCTTCCGACCAGAATCAGTTGTGATTGGCTTCTGATCACCTGTGGCCCACAATGACATTGATAATGAATTAAGAAACTTATTCACGAGGAAAACCAAGCTTGACAAACTGTAGTGAATGACACAGTATGTGGAAAAGCTTAAAAAAAAAAAAACAGTTAACCTTGACATTTAGATCAGCCGCGAAACAGGATTCTGTCTGTCTGTTGAGTTTGCAGGAAGTAGATATAGATGAGGGTGGGAAAGTGAAATATGAATAGATGGAAGAGGAACGCACACACACACACACACACACACACACACCCCCCTCTCTATCTCTCTCTCAGTCATGTGGACCCTCAACTTACTGTAAGCAGTGTAGAGTACTGTGCAGTCCTAGCTAAAGCACTGGGACAGTTCTCCCCCTCTGTCACTACAAATCAAGCCAAAGCTCAAATTTTTACATCTTATGGCTGGACATGTCTTGAATATGCCACAAATCAATCTTACTGCGATCTCCTGAGCACTGATCTGGTATTCAGCTGAGAGGTTTTATAAAGAAGGGGAGAGTTGATACCCGCCAGCTCAGGGAATATTGTTTCCTTGGAGTTGGGTGCTTGTGGTAAGAAAGTCTTTTTAAAAAAGTGTGTTTGATGGAAGCCAGGTACGTATAATGTAAAGGAAAACAATGTTCCTGTTTTTGATGGTCTTATTTTCAGTTTGAAGCCCAGCAGTTTTCCATGTATCTTATGAGTTGACATTATGGATCCTAGTGGGTTTTTTCTTCTTTTCAGTCATTTATTTTGCAGAGGAATTAATTTTCCTGTAATCCCCTTATTGCATTTAAATTGATTTGAGCTTTTTTTTTTTTTTTTCAGAAGGTGTTCTGTTTGAAATTCCAATCATGTCGCTTGATTTGTGTTCTGCAAAATGCCCTTATCATTTGTTTGTCCTTTGAGTTGAAGAAGTTTCTTCACAAACCAAAATAACTGTCACTTTGATAATTACCTGGCCTCCTTTTTCTGCAACGTAAGAACCAGCACTTCACCTTGCAGTGCAAACTATTCTTATCACATTAACCAGCCACTGCAGGTGGGCTGCTAAGGTTGCAGGCCATCGTCTCTGGTATTTCACAGATCATCACTTGTTTGACTCAATAAGATTACCACAGATATAGCTTCAGAAGCACATACTTGTAGTCTTTATAATATATACCAAAAATAGTGCTCATTTATTCTGACCCTGATAAACCAGGACACAATTTCCCTCAGTGCCAGATAAGAACTTGCCTTGTATCAAGTGATCACAGTATAATATAAAAGGTTACAACTAGGGATGCATCAGTACCAGTCGTGGTATTCATTAAAATAATAATGATACCACATAATAGTGTGCAGTACAATCCTTTTTTTTAAATTTTGCTATACTGTATTAATCCCACAAGGGAAATTATTGCCTCTGCATTTAACCCATCCAAAGTGAGCACACACACATGTAAACAGTGAGCACACACTTAGAGCAGTGGGCTGCCACACTCATGAGCAGTTGGAGGTTAGGTGCCTTGCTCAAGGGCACTTCAGCCATGAATGTGAAGGAAGGGAAGGTGTAGCTCGCTCCCCCACCGCCACCCATTTTTCCTGCTGGTTTCGTTAATCGAATCAGCAACCTTTCGGTCCCAAAGCCGCTTCTCTAACCCTTAGGGCACAGCTGCCCCCAATATTGTTAGTTCAGTATATTTTTGGTTAGCTGCTCTTGGTCCTTAGTAATGAGGCATGCAACCCTATTTACTCAATACAAGTCATGTCACTAGGGAGTGCATTTGCATTTAAAGGCAACTCGATAATTTCAGAAAGCACATGCCTGTTAGTCTAGCGAATAAACTCATGAGAGACATAAATAAAATGTTCTGTGAGGTCTCTAATGATTTAAAATTGAATAGGCTACACTTTTTGATATTGGTAACAACACACACCAAGACGTGTGTTTCTACTGGATCTGAAAAATTGTTAACGATGCATCCATAGCAGTTTAAATTATGATGTGCAGGTCAGTCACCGTCTGCCATATCCGATACTCAGCACCTGAGCTCTGAGGCTGCAGCCCTGTGGCCTCGCCAACCTTTTAAAATGGGCCCAGTTGCATATTTCATTATGTCATGTGTCATTCCTCTTCTGTTTCCATTTGCATTTGCCCTTTGAATCAGTTGATTCTTCTTTTTTTGCCTTCTGTTTGGTAAAGTCGTGGCTTGTTTTGTTTTTATTTGTTTGTTTGTTTGTTTGTTTGTTTTTTTAGTTTGGTTTGTTCCCTTTTATCATTTTCTTTTTCTCTTTCCCATCTTTTCGTTTTTTTGTTTCCCCTCCCTCCCTCCTTCCCCTCCTCTTCCTGCCTGCGCAGAGCCATCCGCCCCCCCTCAGGAGGTTAAATGCTCCAGCCCTAGCTCCACGTCTCTGCTGGTAAGTTGGCACCCTCCACATTCTGAGAGCCAGAATGGACCACTGGTCGGGTACATAGTGCGCTATGCAGTGGTGGGGGGCGGAGCTGGAGTCGGGGTCGGAGCTGAGACCATGGATGAGCTGCATGCACCAGCCACTTCCACCATGATAATGCTGCAGCGACTGGAGAAGTGGACCCAGTACCGTGTGAGCATTGCTGCAGCCACTGCTGTGGGCCCAGGACCGGAAAGTGTAGCACTCATGTGCCGCACTGATGAGGACGGTAAGGACTTTACCCCAGTGTAAACTTGAGGTACTGATTTATTAAGGCAAATGGTTCTGTAATATAGAACATGCAAGTTCCCACCATTACACTTCTTAAATTGAAGGAAGCATAGTAACCTTATCTCGTTTATCCTCACAGTAATAAAGTCTAATTAGAGGCACTTTAAATCCCTCCAAACTACCGCACAGCACAACAGCGGACCGTAACAGCTCTTCTCAAGTCAATTAGTGGAACAGTGGGTTCCAAGCGAAAACTCTGATTTTACCCACCCTTATTTAATTTCTCCCTCTTTCTTGGAGTCACTGAGGCGGTCAGGCAACTTATGAGCTCGGAAATGATCTTCAGCCAGCTGCCAGTTGTAAGAATTTGTGCCTGACATCTCTGGAGACAGAAGTGCTTCAGGCTGAGTGACAGCTGGAGTTCAGGGGACAAGCTGCTAATCGATACACAATGCCCAGTAGTCCCCCCACCCTGCCTGGTGCAAACACACACACACACACACACACACACACACACATGCTCAGTGATGGATGTGAGAGTATGTGTGTTGGGGAGACTGAACTAAGGTTCACAGCATGAATAGAGCAGAACTCAGGTCAGATGGGGAGCACTGATGCCTCCACGGTTCCTTTACTTTGCTTTGCAACAAAAGAGTAAAAATTCCAGCATCATGGAGTGAAACATTGTAGAGAAATCCGTTTAGTTAAAACATTTTTTTACATCCTTGGTGTGGACAATATGGCAGAAATATCATGTTGCAATACATGATAGGTACAGTGAAATTTAGGTTTGATAGCAGAGCATTGTCACACTAGAACTTTTTTATGAAAATCCATTGCCACTGATATTTCTTGGTAATGTTTCCAGAATATTTATTTCAAAAAAGGAAAGGGAGGAGCGATTGAACAGCTGGCGAAAGTCAAATCTTAAGATCAAATCGGTTGTATTTTGCTGCCAGTAACACAAGAGTGATAGTGTATTTGTCATATAATTACATGGATATTGTACGTGATATTACCACACATACACTTCCATCTTACCCCCCTCCTCCTTTTGCCCCCGAAGTAAATTCAAAATGTGTGTTTTATTGACAGTACTGAGAACCTTTCAGCTCCTGAGAGCGATAGACAATAAAGGCACCATTTAAACACCAGGGCTTCATATAAACAGATTTTTCATTAGCTTTCGGATCCAAGGCTGCAGGGCGACAGGAGGCAGACAGTAGATTGTTCAGCAGGGAGCAGAGAACAGCGATAAAGCAGGAGCAGCTTGAGTATGAGTAAAGGCAAGAGATTTGATTTCAAAGTCTCTTAAGTCCGTAAGTGCATTTGAGACTTGTTTCACCTAATCGGATGGTAGCTCCGCTGAAGGCAGCAGGAAAGCGTTTCTGCGAGATGGCAGTGTCAGTAGCCTGTAGGTGGATGACTCCATCATAATAACAGCAGTCAGTAAAAAAAAAACACACACTAGCACATAGAATTGATCTGCTTTGTCTGTGCCTCTAGGCATCTTCTCTACATTTGTCCCCTTGTCGGCTGAGGGATTGTGCTGTTGTGTGTTGCACATAATATGCAGCACATAGTTGACAGGATTCTAACTCAGCTATAAACAGAAGTTTATAAGATATTAACTCAAATTAAAGTGAAGCAGCTTCTCAACATGCATTGTTCTCTCTACTTGCATTCTCATGAGTACTGCTCCAGTTTTAACTCCTGCATTTACACATCGGCACTGTTGGTGTTCCTAAGTTACTAAGGATGGTGTTACATCAGGAGGTGAATTCTTTGGACTTCTGAATGCATTGCAGCAAGTAGCAGAAAGTGGCAGATGAACAACCACATTTACGTTTTGTAGTTTTTAAGATTTTTCAGGCAAGAAAATTCTCAAAACGTTCCTATATTGAATATGGATGAATGAACATAGCACCATCGTGCAACCCTCATCAGATACTGTACAGCTTTGGCCTTTGTCCACAATTATCCTAGGAGAAAATCCTCAATTAAACCCTAAGTTTATTCCCTGTAGTTTCTGATGTCTGTAATTTTATAAAACCGATCATTTGGGAAGAGATTGGTCATTTCTGCCTAACTATTAATGTTTCTTTGCATGTTTCACTCACAAAAAATATATTGTAATATTGTTTAGATAATATTTATAATAAATATATAAACAAATTATTTATTGTTTGTCAAAATACTTTTCCTGGCAAGTCAGATTGGTGTTTAGCTTCAGATGTATAGTATATTTATTGTGTATTAGTATACACTACACGCGTATGGCACAATCTGATTAGTTTGCTGACTGGGGAGTAATAGACATTATCCTGGGAGCAAAATCTCAAAATGTCTGTCAGACACTCACAGTTTGTCACGGAAACTTGGAGCAGGTGGCACTGTCACTCATTAAGCATAAAAAAAATTATTAAAAATCTTGTTTTAGTTTGATTTTCTAGAGTTTCCATGTAGCATATATTTAAACAAAACTTTAAATGAGTTTGAAAACACTATTACGGACCGCAGTTTTCCTCTGTTGGGCAAGACGGTGTCGTAGGAGAAACCAAAGGCCAGGGAGGAAAAAATGTGCTTTAAGATATGACTTAAAAATAGGTAACGAGGGGGCCTGTCTCATGTGCAGTGGCAATTCATTCCACAATCTTGGAGCTGCAACCACGAAAGCACGGTCCCCTCTTAGTTTACACTTGGTTTTCAGCACACTCAGGAGCAGCTGATCAGCCGACCTGATGTGCGGGTGGGTCTGTATGGCTGAAGTAACTCAGAGATAGGAAGGAGCAAGGCCATTTAAAGATTTAATAGTAAATAAAAGAATCTTAAAATGAATTCTAAAATGTATTTTCAGCCAGTGGAGTGAGGCTATAAAAATCTACAATCCAAAGACATGCACATTAGGATAACTGGCTGGTAATTTTCCAACCTGCCCCTAGGTTGTACGTGTAAGAGTGAATGGTTGTGTGTGTGTGCGTTGGCCCTGCAATGGTCGGACGAGCTGTTCAGGGTGTGCGGAGTGTGTGGAGCTTTGACATAGAACAAATGTGTAAAAATAAAATTGTATTATTTGCCTTTGGCGAATAATTGTTAATTTTAATAAGTAGCTATAACACATTACTTTTATAGCCAAAAATATAATTTCTTATGAGTGTCTTTTAAATGTAAATGAGGCAGTTTGGTGTATTATGTTATTGCAAATATCAGTTACAGTGAAGATGAAAATGAGTGCTGAGCTGTAATGTGAGCAAAAATGCTGCAGTCTCAAACGCAGATTTGGACTCTTTAACATAACTTGTCAAGTTCTGGCTCCCAAGAAAACAAGTTTGTGCTTCCTAGAGTCTGTAAACAGGATTCTAATTCAAATTTAACCTGAATTCTAACTTCAAAAATAAAGAGATTTTAACTCAAATAAAACCAGGGTTCTAATTCCATCCTCCTCCCCATAGTTCCAGGGGCACCCCCTCGGCGGGTTGAGGTGGAAGTGATCAACTCTACTGCATTAAAGGTGATGTGGCGCTCCCTGTTGCCAGGGCGACAGCACGGACAGATCCGTGGTTACCAGGTGCACTATGTGCGGGTGGAGAACGGCGAAGCCCGTGGGCTCCCGCTCATCAAGGATGTAATGTTGGCTGATGCCCAGGTACACACTCCCCACACACTTTTCACACTTCTCACACCCACCTTACACTGCTCCCATAGCTCTATACCCCTACACTCTTGTGACACACTCAGACTGCTCTTCACACTGATCACACACTCCTCACATGTCTTACACTGTTCACACACACACACACACGTCCACATTTATAGTGCGCCCCTGCACTATAGCACCTAGCACATTCTCCAAAAATGGTCTAAGATATTATTTCTTTTCTTTTCTTTCTGAGACTTTGAGAGTGTTATCCCATAAGCAGTAATGTGTAGAAAAATCTGGTCAATTTTATTTATAAACCATTGAAGTATGTTGTCATACAGGTTAGTTCCTGTTGTCATTTATCTTACAGCAGCTAAAAACACTCACTCCCTCACAAGCCACTTTTAATTAATAAGTAATACTATGAAAAAATGCTTAACACATTATGGAGAAACTGCAACATCTGCAGTATAAACTCCTCTCTCCTTAAAAAAAAAGGCTCCTGAGTAGCGAATCACTAGTTCGAACCCACGTTGATGCCGCAGTCATCTACGACGGAGCTAATTGGCTGATCACTCACGGGGATGGTCACTTACAGTGATCACCAGCCAATCATGGGCATCTGTGAGCTCATTTGTACAAGAAGCGGATAGCGCGTTCTCAAGTATGTTAGGTTTGTTTATAAGCAACGTGTGTCATGGAGGGAACATGTGCATGCTTACACCCCTCCCTATTTGGTGGTGGTCATATGATACGGAAGGCAATACTTGACGGGTGGGAATTGGATATGAATAAGTTAGGGAAGGAAAATGGGGAAAAAATAAATGAATTGAAATTAAATTAATACAAATTTAAATAAATGTAAAAAATTTATTCATTTTTGTTCAAACCATTCCTGGAGAATTTTGGAGCGCCCCAGTCAGATACTCAGAAGCCTTTGAGAAAGTTCTCTCCAAGAGCCATTCATGTTTTAATGGAACTGAACATCAATAAGTGACTATAAATTAATGCACACTTTATGGCTAATGTAGGTCTGCAGTAGACTCACATATGGGAATCTCCACTTTCTGGAATCCATGCAGAATAGACAGGCAGAATCCTTGAACAGAGCATAAATTATTGGCTGCTCTTATCTGGGAACTTTTTTTCCCCTTTGCCTTTACATCCCGACCTACTTTTCAAGCGTACTTTGGAGTGCTCCTCGCTTCAGTGCCACTCTCTTCCTCTCTGTTCATGCTTCTCTCTCTCTCTCTCTTTCTCTGTATGTCTCCTTTTCTCTCTCTGAAATTGCTTTCCCATGCTTTCTCCTCTTGCTGGGGGGAATCAGTGGGAAACGGACGATACAGCTGAATACGTGAGTACAGAAAGAAACACTGAGCATTGTGCGTGGTGGTGCAGCTCGTGGTGGTGCATCGCTCCCTATCGAGGGTCACTCTCAGCTGAGATGGATTTGATCTGGATTTGATCTGAGAGCAGTGTGTCAGGCAGCGGTGTCAGTCAGAACACACCACTGATGATGCACAGAGGGGGTGATGCAACATCAAGAGCTTATTAGTGTGTGTGTGTGTGTGTGTGTGTGTGTGTGTGTGTGTGTGTGTGTGTGTGTGTGTGTGTGTGAGATTTGGAGCACTGCTCTGACATATGTGAGTATGAATATTGCCACACTGAGCTCAAAAGAGATAAACAATAATCTCTTGACCCACTAGAAGTCGTTTTCCTGTGTGTGTGTGTGTGTGTGTGTGTGTGTGTGTATTTTTGGATGCAGCAATAACCCATCACTCACACGTGCATGATTTATGTGCATTGTTTGTTTCAGCCTGTGGTCTGACCCACACTTGGCCATCTTTGTGTTTTTTTCCCACATGTGTGCCGGCGTTCATTTCTCCCCTTCTACTTGTCTATTTTGAGAGAATGCTGTGATTTCTACAGCCACTACTTAAGGAAGTTCACTGTAAATGATTACGTTGCCCTGTTAAAACAACATTCTTTATTAGCGATCATGAGGACAGCCAACCTAACCCTGGGTTTACACTGGGGCACATTGTCCACGATCTCCACGATTTGAGAGAATTGTGATGAGCGTGTGGGGTTGTGGGATTGCATCGTGATGATTTTGAAGGAACTTGGTGGCCCATGAGTCACAGTCTGATTGGACCCGGTGAGAGGGAGTGTTCATTTCTCAGTGCTCAGTGCTCGCTGAACTGAATTGCTCTCATTCACAGTTTCTCTGCACACTTGCTTCACTGTTTCATGTTTGAACATGTTACAGCATGGCAAATCACGACACTGCACTTCTTCCTCCTCCTTCTACATTGCAATGTAATTAAAAATAATAGTGTGCATCCAGTATGGTCACACTAACAACTCAAATTCACTGGATTTTCTTGCATTTCAAATTACAGTGTAGGCAAACAACCTCCTCATTACCAGAGTTCAACCCATGTTTATTTATTCTGCTTTTTCTACAAATAATAAATGTAATCTAGAGAGAAATGTGGGCTAGTTAGTTAGCTGATAGTTACAAAGTTTACTTTGTGTGCACACCAAAGGCACTCAGGTCAGCATTTTTTCTGTTAAAAAAAATGCTTATATGAAAGCAGTCCTGCAGTAGCCGAAGTGTAAAAATAAAAGTAAAATGAGTTTGAAAGTAAAGAATGGAAAAGAAAAAAGCATCTCGCTCTGTTTTTGACCTGGGCTTTAGTCACGTGCATGAAAATAATGGCTCACCCAAAGCTTGTGTGACAGATTAGCAAAAATTAATTACTCAGTCCAGCTATTTGCTCAGGCTTCTTCTGCATTAATTCCCCTCTGCATATTTTCTTGAAGGTTCGTGAGACAGAACCAGCCTGAGGACTCATGGTCCTTAAAGAATCTGTTTTCCTTTAGGAATGACAGCACCGAGATGTAGCGAGTGTTCAGAATTCATTCCCCCATTAAACCTCACTCTTACCTCAGAAGTGATGCAGGGATTTAATTATGTAATGCTAAAACTAACAAGAAAATGTACACAGATGTTTAGAGTGGGTGAAATGAAAGCTGTGACAGCACATATGTTGTTCCCCTCAGACATAAAGCTGTGTTGTTGTTGTTTTGTTGTTGCTGTTGCTGTTGCTGTTGTTGGTGGTGTTGTTTTTTTATGACTTGCACCCAAAAGCAACTACATTCTCTCTACCTATTTTTTATGTGTTTGCTGTAGGAGATGGTGATCGGGGGCCTGCAGCCAGACACCACCTACTCCATCACAGTGGCAGCTTACACCACCAAAGGCGATGGAGCACGCAGCAAACCTAAACTTGTGGTGACCAAAGGGGCAGGTGAGTGCTAATGGAATCATCATCATCACAAACGGAAGAGATAGAGCCCCACACACTGCTTGCCACCACTTCCAGCAGCCAAATGATCCAAGGGGACGAACATGAGACATGAACAGAATACTGAATGTCCTGGAGCATGGAAAGACGAGTCGTGTGATGTAGGCATTATCTGTGCTGTGTAAGTTGCCGATTACACCTGCAAGCCCCTTCGTATTTGAAATAAAGGAAGTCGGCAAAAAGAAAGTGCAGTATAGGTTATTGCAGTTGTTTGTTCAAGGGTAAATTGGAGGTGCTTCAGACTATAGCTGTATTTAAAGTGAAATGAAAAGCCTTTCAAACACTTCTTACACTGAAAATATGTATATTTTCATCATCAGCTTGTTTTTAGCGGAGCTCCATACTTGTGCAAATGTCGTAAAACAATGAGTTTGATTTTCTTGTCAAACCAATAGGCGATGGGTGCACCTGCACTTTGCACAAATTTTCTTGTTTACTTAATAGTTTTTCTTCTTGTGAAAAATTACGTTTTTGAATACCAATGAAAAGACAATAAGATATATTATGGATGTTTCTTCACTGAAAATAAATCAAATATTTTCGGGCCTCTGTGCCTAAACATTTATATTACTTACATTTTCGAAGTTGCGATCTGCTAAAATGCATTCGATAGTTTGCATTACCCTGTTTTAAAATGCTGCCATTTAGAGTCTATTTCACTCTCGAAAGTGGGGAAATCACAAGAATAGGATATGAAGGCATCAGTAAATTTAAGGAAGCATAATGGCACAAATAACAGAATACAGATATTAAACTTACAAATCAGATATTAACAAGTGAACTTCTGAATAAAATAAAACCAGACATATCCACACATAATCCTGCATTACATTTACGTACATCAGACAAGCACCCACTCATATACACGAACATATGCAATATATTTCAATTATATGCAAATCACTTCCTTGTTTACAGCGTCTCATACGTGAGTCATGTGTGACTTTTCGTAGTACTATGGCGCCACCCTGTGAGAGGAGTTTTTTTCTTCATGAAGAAGATGGTAATAACAATAGCGCGATTTGATGTGCGAAGACATTTAAGATGTATACAAGCTTTTATTAGATATGGGTTTACTTTCCCTTAAAGGCTTTCAGAGATCAGATTGCGATAAAGTCAGAACCAGCATACATCTGATTATTTTCATTCATTCATTTGTCGAACCACTTAATCCTATTAGGGTCACGGTGAGGCTGGGGCCTATCTCAGCCCTCTCTGGGCGAATGTGGGCTACACCCTGATCACACATGGGGCAGTTCGGAACAGCCAATAAGACTAATGGGCACGTCTTGGGACTGTGGGAGGAAACCGTAATACCCGGAAGAATCCCACGCGACAACAGGGTGAACATGCAAACTTCACACAGAAACGCCCTTGACTCATACCCAGGAACTTCTTGCTGTGAGACGGCCATGCTAATCACTATGTCACCATGCCACCCCAGATCTGATGATTTTGACTAATAAGAAGCATCACCACAGATAAGAAGTGTTTTAGTGAGATGAGTATCTCTTTTTCTGACACAATACACACTGCATCTCAATAATGATATATGACAGGCAAAGAGGCCACACTGCCTGCACTGGTACAGACAGACAGAGGGATTAATCTTTTTCACTGTAGGCATAGAGGCCAAGCCTTTTTTGATACTCAGATTGACAGCCACATAGGCCATACTCCCTTTACTAGAAGTGACTGGAAGACAAGCCACGCCTTTTTTTCATTAGTACTGATAGGCACACAGCACATACCTCCTTAAGTAAGATGGACACGCAGACACAGACACAGAGGCCGCATCACGTTCACCGAGACTGACACACACAGAGACTGCACTTTCTTTTCACTAGCACGGACACACACTGAGGCCCCATGTCTTTCACTAGAACTGACAGGAATAGAGTTACAGAGAGTCAGGTTACAGATTTCACACGTTCATTTAGAAAAATTGCACAGTTGCCACATCTCCTGTACTGCTGCACAGTTGTAAACATTGATGGCAGTGTGTTGATTGGAGCAAGTGAATCTTTACACTGTTTATGAGTGTAGAGCTGAGAGCAGGAGGTCAGAGCAACAGTGTAGGTTGTAGGTCAGAGGCGACTCTGGAACACACAGCAGACATACATGGTTTCGTCCCTGGTGAGACTCTGCAGTGATATGTCTGAAGTGTGACAGGTACACATTTTGCAGGTGTCAGTGTGTGACAGCTCCACCTCAGCTGCCCATCAGACTCATCATACACTCTCTCCACACGCACACACACTCACACACAAACTCAGACTGATATGCCTCTGCTACACACGCAGACACTCAAAGAAAGATGCTCGCTGTCCCCCGTCCCCCCTCCTTTTCTCATTTCTCAGAGTGTGGAGAAAGAGCTTAAATAAAATAAATAAATATATGAAGCGAAAAGAGAGGAAGCGGAAAAGGGACTTAGCCCTTCTCGGGTAAAGAGCATCACAGTCTTTCATGTGACAGCAGGGCAGGGCGGCTCGGCCAATGGGCACTCAGAGGAGGCACTCCAGGCTCTTTCATGCTTCATATCGAGGGCATTGTGCTGTCAGACAACTTAAGCCTGCGCCTCGCTTTTTAAATGCTTGTGGGCTCTCCACGGCCTCCACCTTTAGCCTCTCGTCTGCCAATCAGAGATAGACTTCAGGCTTTAGGCTCCACGTGCATGCTAATCATCCAACTGGGGGCTGAGCCAGTGCCTTTGTACAGCACCATCTTGGATTCACACTAAAATGGATTAGTCTAAGGTTCAGAGACAAAAAGTGAATGCTGTATTTAGGAACATTTACAATTTAATGCAAAACCAGAACATGACTTTTATCCATTTTTTATAGAATGATAAATGTAAGTAGGTAATTAATCATTAATAGTATTCAAATAAATTAATAAATAAAGTAATACATTTTAATAGTATTCTAGGACAAATTCATGTCCTTATAAGATCATACAGATTAAAAATAATAAAGGAGGGGTTTTAATCATAACATTGAACTACACACCCAATCAGAAAAATTTGGGATGGTAAAACAATGATTTGTAAATAATCCTTGACTTGTATTTAACTCAAAATAATACAATTGTACATTTTTCCTGATGACAGGTCGTAAGGCGTGTGACAGTACAGGGTCGTCTCCTTTTTCATTTCAAAATTCACCACATATTCTCTACTGAGTTGCAGGCAGGCCAGTCAAGCAGCCACACCCTCTTCATCCTTAACCATGCCTTTGTAATGTGTACAGGAAGTAGTTTTGTGTTGATATGCATAGGTGTCCCTGAAAAACATGGTGTCTTGATGCAGCATGCGTTGCCCTAAAGGCTCAATGTACTTTTCTGCAATAATGTGTAAGATACCTGACACCTGACACAACCACATACCATGACAGATGCTGGCTTTTGGACTTGTTGTTTGTAAAAGTCTGCATGGTGTTTTTGTCTTTGGTCTGGATTAAAATAATGTATGGAATATTGAATCGTTTGACCACAGTGCACATTTCCACTGTATGATGGTCCATTCCTGATGCTTCCAAGCCCAGAGAAATCAACGGCGCTTTGGTAAAGCTTTGAATGGGATTTGTAGATATTATGTATGCTGGAGCACTTGACAAAGGTTTGACAAAGTAATCCTGAACCCAGGCGGTTATATCAGATGTAGATGAATAATGGTTCGTGATGCAGTGCCATCTGATGCAGGGCTCTTGCTCTTATCTCACTGAAATTCCTCTAGATTCTTTAAACCATTTATTGATATTAAGCACCAAAAAGGGTGAAATATACAAATACCTTCCTATTTTTCTTTTTATTATTTCAATAACTTTAAGCAGCATGGTGGTGTAATGGTTAGCATGTCTACCTCACAGCAAGAAGGTTCGAGTCTCCAGTTCAGCGAGGGTGTTTCTGGGTGGAGTTTGCATGTTCTCCATGTGCTTGCGTGGGTTTCCTCCATATTCTCCAGTTTCCTCCCACAGTCCAATGATATGAACATTAGACTAAGTGGATATTCATGATTACCCCAGGTGTGAGTGTGAATGATTGTGGGTGGGCTGTGCGATGGACTGGCCAGCTGTTCAGGGTGGAGCCCACCTTTGTCCAGTGTCTGTTGAGATAGGCTCCAGCCTGCCCACATCCCGAATAGAATTAAACGATTTGGTGAACAAATGAAGGAATTTTAATAATTTTATCACTTGACAAACTGGAGATCCTCAGTCCCTCTTGGATCTCCAAGGACTAGGCTTTTCCTGGATACTGGCATTGGACCAAGATTACAGTCCCCAGTTGATGTCAACTGTTTTAAATCCCATCAATATTTAATTGTTTTATGTAATTTCTAGCCCTAAACTACCCGTCCTAACATTTATTCGAATGCTTTGCAGGCCAGAAATGCAGGAATGGTTGTTTATTTATAAATTAAATGATTTTGACCAGACAAAATATGAAATATCTTGGGTCTTTACTGCCTGTAATGAAATATTTCGAAATCACTACTTTCTTTTTTATTTGCATTTTTCATACCATCCCAACGTGCTCTGATTTGGGGTTGTAAGAAGTTTTAAAAAAATAAATCTGTGTCTAGTATAAAGCCACTCATTCTGATTACATGTTGAAAGCTTCTTTGTTTTAAAAATCTTTTTTATTTTTGACCCATACATTGAAATAGACTGAGCTGAGAAAATTGACATGAAATTTGAGAAAACTGACCTGTCTGATTTTATTTTTGTTTTTCTGCACTTTACTCACCATGTCCCTGATCAATCCTTATTTATTTTTTCTTTTTAGCGGATCATGAAATCACCAAGGAGCTTTTTCAATATAAAGATTAGAGTAGGTTACAGCACCTTCATCTCACAGCAAATGCCCCATATCGATCTTTTTGATGCTGTATGTTGTCCAAGAGGAAAGACATGGCTGTGATTGATTTGGATGAGGTTATCTAAGCATCTAGTGGTTGATATGAACCTATCTAATAATACAAATGCCAGAAACATCAATATGTGTGTATTTATTTTCAATAAACATGATGGCTCAGTGGTTAGTACTGCCGCCTCACAACGAGAAGGATAAGGGATCAAATATTGGGTCCTTTTAAGTGGAATTTGCATATATA
>JAQMYF010000002.1:23704567-23724090 GCA_030014195.1 Neosilurus mollespiculum | reverse complement strand
CTGTTTTAAAAATGTAACTAAATTAAAATATTTCCCCAGAGCATGTATCTGGATTTAATACAGTACAGGAAGAAACTGGCATAACTTCTTAAGCTCAGCATAACTTACTGTGAAGCTTAGAATGAATTCCTCCATCATCAAAGGACTTTTTTTTCCTGCTTTCCTGATCACTCCTCTGTCTTCCTCCTGGCTCCACTGGAAATGAGAAGGGCAGTTATGGTGCTGGAAATTAAAGCGCTAGTGAGGGAGGAAATGAAAGTGAAACCCAATCCATTCTCAATCAGCGGCTGTGTGTCAACAGCAGCCATTAATGCAAGCCATGATGGGAAACGTGCCTGGGGCCATGGAGTAAGGGATTGAGAGGTGCGTGTTGGCCAGCACGCTGATCTGAAGTGGAGTCTGCATTTACCGCCTCAATCACAGAGACACTGACCCCCATCGTCCTTGCCTTACGTCATATTGCACCGTGTCCTTCTCCACCTTCATCCCTCCTCTCTCTCCCTCACTTTTGAGCCACTTCACTTCCACTTATTCGTCCTTCTGTTCGAAGGATTTACTTTGGTGGATTATATTTATTTAAATGTTTATGTAAATAACAGCATACTCCTTTTTATTATTTAATGTTTATTTGTAGTTATAAAGTTTTAACTTTAATGATATTTGAGCATTGAAGTGTGCACTCAGGAGCATGGCACAAGTGTATATATTTAGCATGTGCTGTGTTATGAACTATGTAAAACTCCGAAGAAATGTCCATAGTAGGGGTCAAAGCAGCATTGAACTGGGAATTACGATTAAAAAAATAATAAACGCACACAGGATAACTAGAGCTTGGACAACAAAATGCATGTTAAAACTTAGCAATAGGAACCTGAAACAACAACCATGCAAATCAAAAACCAGAAACAAAAGCAACTTGGCAAATTATTACATGGTCATACCAGTCAACTTAGGGAATTTTTCTACGCTGAGCTTGTCGCGGTTTGTAAATGTAACAACGTTGAAAGGAAATGACATAGGATCACCAAATTTGGTGGATGGGTTCCCCTTACAGTCTCGGTTGAGATTGTATATGGCTGTCAAGTTATAATTTTTTTAATATTGGGCTTGTCAAGGCTTGTTAATGTGACAATTTTAATAGGAAATGACCCAGGACCAAATTTGTTGTAATAGTTGCCCTCAGGAAAGTCTTGGATTGGATGGTATATTGGTTACCTTGACCTTGTTTCAAGGTTACAGTGAATTTTTTAGCTCTTGCTGCCACTTCAGGTTGGCGTAGTGGGAACTACAGAAATGGGTATCATCTGTCTGTTCGTACGACTTGTTACTGCGATAAGTTTGGAAGGAAAGGACATGGGATCACAAAATGTGGTGTATTGGTCCCCCTCAGGGGCAGATTGGGTGGTATTGTATGTAGGTCATTTATATATCAGACTTGTCCTGCCAGCATCTGGACCCCTGTGGTCTATTTTTCCTTGAAAAATGTTAGTTTCTTACTGAAAATTTTAATTATTGGGAAAGCAAAGGTCAAGTATAAGTTTTTATGATTGACAAAAATTATTTTTCAAATCAGTGTTTTGATACTGAACTAAAATCAATACAACCTTAAGATGCATAAAAATGTTATTGTGGAACTAGGAATCACATTCAAATGAATTACAACATGTCCATATATTATAGTCACACTGCCACGTCATAGCTTCAGGGTCTCTTGCATTGAAGCTCAGGTTAATGTCTATGTGAGTTTCTGCGTCTTCTCCATGCCTACATGAGCATCCTTTGTGCCAAAATCAAACTACTACATGTCAATATATGTGCATGGTGCACTACAATGTAACAGTATCCAATTCAGGGTGTAAATTTCTAACTAGCACCTGGTGGATAGGCTCTAGATCCACTGACGTTAACTAAATGAATGAGTGAATGAATTTGGTGTTTAGAGATTATCTACTTAACATCTGTATGTTTGTGAGTCTCTGGTCTGGAAGTCAGTCAAAACCAGCATGTAAAGCGTTTACCGGTATTATCTGGGGCATTATCTGTATCTGTTTGTGTTCACACATTAAAGAGTAACTGGCTCAGATATCAATTAACATGTTCATGTTCAGCTCCTCCTACATCACTGACATCACTACCTTGTTTTGCCAACTTGTCAACCAAAAGCATTTAACATAGAAGCTGTCAATCTGAAACTCCGGCATGTCATTAAAGCTCTTTGTCATACTCAGTCTATCATGTTAATTATTGTAAAGTAGAGGGACAGAAAAGATTCGTAATTGCTATTTATTATCGCTATTCATTTTCATGCCATTATTAGTATGTAAATGTCTTACACTAATGTGTTTTGTGCATTTTCCTTTAGTGCCAGGCCCTCCCTCTCTCTGGATCCATCAGGACTCGGAAAGCTCAGCTGTGGTAAGGTGGCTCCCTCCAGAGACTCTTGCACCTGGTGTGGAGCTCCTGGGCTATCGCCTCCAGTTTGGCCGTAAAGATGTCCCACCTATGGCAACACTGGAGTTTGCACCAAACGAGCGTGAGTTCTCAGTATCCAGCATGCACCGGGGTGCCACCTACATCTTCAAGATTTCAGCCAAGTCGCGTTCTGGTTTCGGCGAAGAGGCCAAACAGGAGCTGAGCCTTGATGAAGAGGCACCACATGGCTACCCACACATCAGTGACACCTCTAATATCACCTGCTGCTCAGTGCACTTCTCCTGGCTGCCTCCAGTTCTAGCAGAGCGCAACGGCGCTATCACAGAGTACACACTGGCATACCAGGAAGCGGGCACCACCAGCATGCCCCTGCAGCTGCACCTGCCAGCCACTGTACACAGCTACACGTTGAACAGCCTTAAACCGGACTCTGTATATGACGTGAAAATTCGTGCACACACCAGCGTAGGTCCCGGGCCCTACAGCCCGACCGTCCAGTATCGCACAGTGGCCCTCACCACAGGTAGGGCTTGCTTTTCTCTTTCTCCGGAAAAAATAGACAACACCACCACCCCCCCGCACTGAAAACCCAAGCACCTACACCGTGATTTGATTAAACTAACGCAGGGGGGACTCACCTCACTAACCCAAACCAAGGTAAAAGTCGAGTCAGTAAGTTAAAAGTCAGTCAGTTTTGAAAGGGAGGAACGCCGATCTCGCAAGGTAAGTGCTGAAAGGTCACACACGCTTCTCACAGTGTCAGAGCACAAACACACACCCCTCTTTTAGCCACGCCCCCTCTGGTATGGCTAGCTAGGAGCTGAGAGCAGAGTCCTATCTCAGTTTTAGGTAGTGTTGATGCAGATTTGAGTTGTTTGCTTTTGTTTCTTTTTACGGCTTTATTTTTATTTTTATTTTTTTAAAGTTCACCCACGCTTTCCTGTCCTATTATGGTTTTGTGGCATGGAAACCCAAGACACACTCTTAACAATTGTAGGCATGTTGTGATTTGGGCCGTCCTCTTGTCCCTGCCTGACTCAGTGTGACCGTGCCAATCTAGAGGGAACCCAGAAGGGGACAGAGTCTGTCTCTGGGGTCTGTGGGAATTTCTTAGCCACACTGGATTGGTAGGGTCCATCAGATCGGGCTGTGTTGTATGTCATTTTGTGCTTCATGGGTCTGTGTTCACCAGTTGGGAAGTGTCTAGTTCTGTTTGTCCTAACACCTTTATTCACCTCCTTCACAGCGATCACCACACATCACTTATTCGTCAGGAAACCATTGGAAAAAGAGGCTTCCAGTATCTCTCTCTCTCTCTCTCTCTGTCTCTCTCTCTCTCTCTCTCTCTCTCTCTCTCTCTCTCTCTCTCGATCTTTTTCTCTCTTCATTATCCCTTGTCATCTTGACTAAAGCAGCTGTCTTTTTCTCTGTTTTCGTTTCTTGGCATTTGTGCGTCCAGATGTTCCTAAAAACTTCACAATTAAGTTGGTCACCAAGACAACAGTGCTGCTAGCATGGACATTTTCTGACGGACGTTTCCCATACCGCTGCATGGTGAGTGAGTCTAAACCAAATCGTCAAAACAACGGTCTGGAAATGTTTGGTTAATGTGCATTTGGTTCTAAATTCCTAATGTGTTCACATTTCTGATCACATTTTTCATACAAGCTGTAGAAATTCATACGGTATTTAATTCTGATTGAAAACATTTTTACTATCCATTCAGTGATACTGAGAGTTATCTGTGCAAATTCACCACAAGAAGAGAAATAAATTTGTTTTGTAGCATTAGAGTACACCTCTGAATGCTGTCTCACAACCATTACATGCTATTATATACTTATCCATTATGTGCTAAGTGCAACCTGAGGCCTTAGTCATTATATGATAAAAGGCCAGGTGGACACAGGATCAGCATTTGAGGTCTTTCACCTCTATTGTCTAGTAAGTTGTCTTCGATTTCTTCCGTCCACAGATCGAATACAACCGCCAGAAAGTAGATGTAGATGCCCGCATGACCAAAGCGCTCATCACCAACCTGAGAGCCAATAGCACCTACGAATTCCGCATCACGTGCCCAGACAGTGGTGAAGGAGGCCCCAGACACCGGCTTGTGGCTCGCACTGCTCCCTCCATCCTCACCAATAAACCAGAGCTGGACGTGAGGAGAGAACCAGACAACACCGTAACTCTTGTCCTCCCTCAGCTTCAGACAAGGGACTTGATCAAGTGAGCATCTTTTGCATCTCTCTCACTGAGAATCAATTGTCCGAAGGCAGAAAATAAATCACTGTCTTTTATAGTAGTTTTGCATTTTGGATAAACTCTGATTCACTATTTTTGTATCTTTACTAGTGTTCACTCGATAATATGTGCAGATAGCTAGCTTACTAGATATGCAAGGGTAATCCTGTGTTTGACTTAACTTGGGCGTTTTTTAGGGGGGGTGGGGTCGGACCTTAGAGTAATAAGCTAGCCTGCCAGCATTAGTGATGATGCATTTACCTTTTCAAAACAGTGCTTGGACAGAGAAAACAAAAACAAGCTTTCATGGAGGCATCCATGTTCTTTTCCACAAGGGCATAGACATTTAAAATGACATCATTCCGACCCTTTGACTCCTTAATCTGAGTTAATTCTGAATAATCAGTTAGTGTATGATCAGCATAACAGATTTAACCAGCAAATGTGTATGTTGATGATCTAAAGCAAATACTACAACCATGTAATGTATAAGTATGGAAGTAGAGTATTATCTACTGTTTTCCAGAGTCAAGGACACCTTCACAACATCTCAAGAAATAGAGTTGACGGGGTGTTTGCATTTGTTTTTCTTAGTCAAAGGTTCGAAAAGAGTTATGGGCTTTTTGTGAGACAGAATTAGCTCTTGAAGAGAATAATATATCCATGTCGACCTTAAATTATGCCAAAATCAAGAAACATCTTTGCAGACAGACCGGTGTTTATTTCAGGACATTGCAAATGCTCCCTGACTACAACACTAGTCAGTTCTGATTTACTGAAAAACATTTGATTGGCTTTGTTTCAAGTCTCATCCTTACTATAACAATATAATGTAATTGTGGCAAAGAGCACGATCTGTATCGGAGACAGTTATTGCTCCAGTGCCAGACAGCTTTTATTTGTGGTTTTATATTATTTATTCATGTGACATTTTACCTGGGCTATTTACAGGTCTGTCTATGTGGTAGTGGTTCCACTGAAGAAAGGCCGAGGGCCAATAAGACACATCAAAAGCCCTGACGAAATGGATCTGGAGGAGGTAAACATCAGGACATTTTCCTTAGGAATTGTTGTATAATTTACATATTCAAAAGTAAAAAAAATTAGGCTTCTAATCTTTTTTCGCCAAACATAAGCTCCTTGAAACACGCTTTGGTGTTAGTTCATGGTATCACTAGTACAGGCCAGGGATACTACAGGATGCAAGTGCAGATAAAATAGAGTTTTATTAAAAGTCTGAGCAGCAATTTCCAAAATACAGAATGCAAAAATCACTGTATAGGAACCTGCAGTAATAGCACAGTGTGGTAAATCCAGGAATGTGGTCAACAAACAGGCAATGATCGTACACAATAAACTAGATGTCAGAGGCACAGGAAGGTAATTAACATTGAGAAACAGCATGGGTCAATACACAGGAAAACAGTCAGAATACAAAGGCTCAGTGTGTCAGGAAACGAGTTCACGGAAACAGTTTTCTACAAAGTGTCCAACAAACCAGAATGCTTATAGCATGCTGGATGATTAGGAGCATTGGGAACAGGTCTCTGTGGGGTCAAGGGGACTAGGATCAGTGCAAATTATTCCAGGACGTATGGTGTGTGTTGTGTGGTAGAGTGCAGGAATGCGCAGACAGAGTGATAGATCGGGAAAAGGCTCCATCCATACATCCATGACAGAGCTTATTTTTCACAGCATTATTTCTAATTAGATATAAAAGCAATAATAAAAAACTATACTAACAATAAATAAAATACCCAAATGTCATAAAAATTTTGAATTGAATTTGAATTTGAAAATATATACTAGAGACACTTATTGGAGTTGTTGTTTTTGTTGAGGCTGAATCTTAGATGACATTTCATTACTTGTGTGCCAGCATTATTTTAGGTCCTGTGTGATTAGAATACAGTATATACTGAAAAATGTGATCAATGGAAAACAATTACTTTGGGTAAATCAATAAAAATCTAATCTGAAACAGCGTTTCAAAAAAATTCTCTACTGAAAATATATACCAGTAGCTACATAGAATACACAGATAGCTGATAGCCGATCAGACAGCATGGTGGTGTAGTGGTTAGCACGTCTGCCTCACAGCAAGAAGGTCCTGGGTTCAAGTCCCGGGCTCAGGCATTTCTGTGTGAAGTTTGCATGTTCTTCCCATGCTTATGTGGATGTCCTCCGGGTATTCCAGTTTCCTCCCACAGTCCGAAATCATGCTAATTATGTGCTAGGTGTGGATGTGAGTGTGAACGGTTGTGTATGTTGCCCTACAGTGGTCTGGCAGGCTGTTCAGGGTGTACCCCACCTTTGTCCATTGTTGGCTGAGGTTGGCCCCACCCTCCCTGCAACCCTAATCTTAGGATTGAGCAGGCTGGCAAATGAGTGAGTGAGAGTGAGTGATAGCCAGTCAGTTTCATGATTTTGAAGGTCTGAGGGCAGAGCATCTGTGGGTATGACAAATTGTATTGAAATGTTTGTAATGAAATATTTAAAGTGATTTAAAAATACATTTTTAGTTTGACATCCATTGGCTTTTAAGTTTTTTTTAAGTTTCCAGTACAACTGCACAGAGCTGAAGGTGCTTGTTACCTCAGGAATCTCAGGTTAGATCAAGTTTAGTTGTTGAAGCCTACTCTCAGGCCATGTCCTCGGAGGAGCCAAATTACTCTCCCTCTTCTTTGCCATGTTGAGATGCAACTTCACTTCAGCCACTCAGCCTTGAATCGTGACGACCACAAGGGTACACGGGCTACTGAATGATTCTTTCCGTCATCCCCCCACCCCACCACCACCACCATTTTCTTCTCCTAGTAGATGACTCATTTTAATCTGGGCTCACTGCCAGCAAATATTAAGATTTAAGATGAAAGAGCTTAAAACCTTTTTTGCAGGATGAATGTTGATTAGGTGGGGACTACTGATGTCCTATAGACTTCTCCCTCTGTGTCTTTTCTCAGCTGTTGAGGGACGGGAATGTGAAGCAGAGACACACGCGCACAACACGGCAGCTTCGCCAGGTGGATGTTAAAAAGCCGTACATCACTGCCAGCTTTAAACCCAGCACTGTGCCCCCAACCTTAACACTGGGCAACCAGATTGTCTACAACGGCTATGAGAACCGTGCCCTGGAGCCGGGTCAGGAATATGTCTTCTTCGTCATGGCCGAGCTCAACTCCACCAATGCGGTAAGTGGAAAGACTCAACACTGTCACCACTATCCACCAAGTAGAATTTTGTTGATCGTCAGTTACTAGCGTTAATGAAGAATAAAATGATGATTCATTGACAAATTATGTCATATGTGAGGTGGCACAATGGCACTGAGAAAGTTCGGGGCTTGAATCTCAGCCAAGGAGCTTTATGTATACAGTTGTAATGTTCTCTCCATGCTCGCAAGGGTTTCCTCTGGGTAATAGGTTTCCTTCCGCAGTCCGAAGACATGCACATTAAATCAACTGGCTACTCAGTTGGCTTATTCTGAATGTGAGTGTGAATGGTTGTTTGTGTCTTTGTTTTCTCTGTGACCGGCAGCCTGTTCCGTTCATACCCTGGCTCTCGTTTGAAGCCAGCTGTCATTGGCTCCAGCTTCCCTGACAAATAAGCAGCATAGATAATGAATGGATATCATTCCTAACCTCTCTTTCAGGTGGCACGGTGGTGTAGTGGTTAGCACTTTCACCTCACAACAAGATCCTGGGTTTGAACCCCATTTCAGTGTGGAGTTTGCATTGTCTCCCCATGATTGCATGGGTTCCCTGCGGGTGCTCCGATTTCTTCCCACAGTCCAAAGACTACAAATTATTCTAATTGGGTATTTCAAATTGCCCCAGGTGTGAATGTGAGTGTAAATGGTGTGGGTGTTGGCCCTGTGTTGATCTGGCAAGCTGTTCAAGGTGTACCCCACATTTGCCTGAAGTCACCTGGGATGGGTTCCAGCCTCCCTGTGACCCTAATAAAGACATGTCTCTTTCACATAAAGTATATAGAGTAAAAAGAATCATCTGAGATATTTGTCTTTGAACGGTGATCATAACAGTGTGTGTCTGTGTACATGTTTTTTTTAGAAAATGTTTGTGGCCAGCCCATATTCTGACCCCATCATGGCACCCGATGTGGACCCCCAACCAATGGAGACAGGTGGAGATGGCCTCATCTGGGTGGTGGGACCCGTCCTGGCTGTGGTCTTCATCATTTGCATCGTCATCGCCATTCTGCTCTATAAAAAGTGAGTGAAGGGGGATATGGTTTGGGTGAGACTCTTGCATGAGACACTAACACAGCGTCACTACTGGTTTGAAATTAAACCTTGACTTAATGTTAGTTCAGTTTATGAGCCTATGTCAGCATGAAATGCTCAACACTGATCTCAGGATTAAATATCTTTTAAAGTGTGGTGTATTCTACAGCAGTTAAACGTCTCAGAATGTACTGTAATGTATATAAGCGTAGCCAAAACATGTTTATGGTTTTCCCTTAACCATGAATGCTACATTCCTTGTCCCAAGACTGCTTGTTCAGTTATGCAGTACAGCCATTAGATTAATGTTGTAGCTCCCTCCAGAAGCTAAAACGTCCTCAGTACCAAAGGACACAGTGGACAGTTTAAATAAGGTATTGGTTTGGCATCATGCCACACAAGCATCAGAGTAAATTAGAAATTATTTGGATGATGATACAGGTCCAAATTCATTCATCCATTCATCATCAGTAAGCCTTTTATCCTGGTGCATACATGGTGGATCTCAGGAACACTCTAAACTGAAAAACCAGACGAGACCCACACGAAGACTGGGTGATCTTGGGAAATTCCACATGGACAATAACATGAGCTCAGGGACCCTGGATGTGTGAGGGAGCATTGCTTTAATATAGATCTTTAAAATTATTTATGTATTAATGGTGTTACTGAGACAGGTGTGTAAACATTTGCATGCAGTTTGCATCATGCTAAATGAGGGGTGGTAAGCTTATCTTGGTTGTTAGCAGCATTAGTGCAAAGCTGAAGGACTCGGAATGGGATACAGAATATGTCTTGGCTACAAAATGCTGTTAAGTCTTTTCATTTTAGCAGATCGTTTAAAAATTGAAACAGACCTGATACATTCTGGTGTACAGCAAAGCACAGCCTAGAGGAAGTGAAGTCTCATTCTGAAATATTAAAGCAGAACAATGGTATACCTAATAGCTTCTGTCTTGATCAGGTATGGTGTGTGTCAGAGAGAGAGAGAGAGAGAGAGAGAGAGAGAGAGAGATTTAAATAGCTTTGTATCACAGAGTGAGTGGTTGTAAGATAGTGTTTTCCTCCACCTTCTCTTTCTCCTGACCTTAACTGCTACAAGGTCATAAAGTCGCACACTGAGCCATGAAACACACTCCACCTTTTACAGGTCGCTCCTAATGCAGATGAGTTCTCTCTGACACCTGCTCTGTGAATTTCAATGTGTCATATTGATTTTTTCCCCCCTTCTTTCTCTTCTCCTGTTATATATTTATTTCTCTCCCTGCTTTCATTGGAAACAGCAAACCTGACAGGTAAGGCACGGCTGTACTTTATTGCTGCTTTCAAAGCAAGCCAAAACTAAAATAACGCGCCTCAGCATAAAAATGCAAAAATTAATTAGATGGGGGTGGAAGCCTCATGCTACGCTGTGAAGTCTGCTCAAGCCTAATAGGAATTTTTCATTTTGGCTTTGCTTTGTCAAGCACCTGTATGTGGTGTCGGTGCATGGCTTTGTAGGGCCTCTATTCTGGTCTTGACATGCGTGTATGTATATGTGTGTGTGTGTGTGTGCGTGTGTGTGTCTGTGTGTGTCTGTGTGTGCTTTTTTTTTTCTTCCCTTTTTCAAGCAGCAAAAGGAAGGAATCAGAGCCACGCACCAAATGTCTGCTGAACAATGCTGAGATCACACCACACCATCCAACTGACCCGGTTGAGATGAGGCGCATCAACTTCCAGACTCCAGGTACAATCACTCACACACAGACACACACACACACACACAATCAAACACACAGGCATGGTGCCGGGCGATTCACAAATGCATACACAGTATGGGCTTTGACATACTGGAGCTCACACACGATGACTCACACGTGCACAGACAACATGGGCTTTCACACCCTGGAGAACCCCTGCCATGCATTTCTGGACCATAAATATTTTACTCTTGCACATACTGCACACATTTGTTTTCTATCCTTGTAAGGTTCTACGGAAATATTATTGGCTCTTTTAGCTTTTTAAATAAAGATAAAAAAGTGCCATTTTACCTGTTGGTGACCAGGTGAACAGTTCAAAACTGACAGCCATTTCTTCCCTTATGGGGACATTTAGTTCTCACCTAGATATAAAAACATGCCCCCATACACACAGTGTTTTCTATCACATTATTTTCTTGATACAGTGGTGTGATTTGAGATGTGATTCTAAAGCAAAGTCACACACATTATTTTTTTATTATTATTATTACTTTGGGATGGCTTACCCGAATCATGTATGCTCACTGATTGAATAACTGCCAGTACATTCAAGATTTAAGATTCCTTTATCATCATGGCCTGATATGTACAATGAAATTCTGGTTCACTTCCGAAACAGTGCTTAAAAGTGCTTCTATATAAATATACTTGTAGCAAATTCCCAAGTTAGGGACACAAGAGACTGGGAGGCCTTTTCAGGGTTTTAGATGCACTAGGCCATGCTCCACACACACACACACACACACACACGCATGCACACGCATGCACACACACACGCATGCACACGCATGCACACACACACACACACACACACACACACACACACACACACCAATTCACTGCTCCCTGGTTTCTCTCTTCAGTCTACAGCTTCTCTCTCTCTCTCTGAAACACACACAGAACACACTACTAATTAGCCACAGGGGCATCTAACCACTCACCTGCTGGCTTCTCCCAAGTACCCCATGCCTGCAGAGTGCGCTCGATCAAACCCACGGTGCCACAAAACTGAAATATTAAAAGAAATAAATTCGTGCAGCTCATACACACAAACATAATTGTCTACATATGACTATATAAAATTGTTATAAACAGTGTATTATACAGGATTAAGTAATAAATAAAAATAATGTTTTATTCTTCTTATACCATGGCAATGTTACAATCATTATGATTTTTTAAAATTTTAGTTCAATTTGAAAGAACTTATTTCCTGTTATTACTTACTTTATAGCAGCTATAAACAGTCCGCTATCTTTGTGCTAATTCCCAACATCCGTCACTTTGCTGAAGAAGTCACAGCACCTGCTCGAGCACAAAACTATGTCTTACAATCTGGATAAAACGCTACACTGAGCTGCACTCATCTGTATGATTAATAGTGGCTACTGCAGCTGCGTAGGCTGGAGCTGGACTCCTGCTCTGTCTGAATCAGAAAAGTTGGTTTTTAGGAAGCTGTTCTGAAGACAAGCACACACACACACACACACACACACACGCACACACACACAGTAAGTCTGAAGGAAAATTAAATTTGATCTTTAATTCAGTTATTTAAAATTGTATTGCTATTAATGCACTATAGTTCACTGTAACTGTTAGTAACAGATTTAGCTCGCTGTATCAGAGAACACCCTCCATCTTTTCATTCTTGTATCTCTCTGTCTGTTACTCCGACTGTCTCTCTCATAGGCATATCTCATATTTCATTCTCTCCTGTCTTTTACATTGTGCAATATCCCGCCATCATGCTCCCTTCTTTTTCTTTTCTTACCTCTTTCTTTAAGTCTTTCTCATACTGCAGCTCTTTTTCCTTAACTTACCCTTATCTTCTCTCTCTCTCTCTCTCTCTCTCTCTCTCTCTCTCTCTCTTTCTTTGTCTCTGTAATCCATCAGTGCCTCTCATTTCAGTGTCAGTGACTCAGCTGATGTTACCCGGACTTGTGTCTCACCGTCTTCACAGAAGAATAGTTAAAGAGAGTGAGAGGTGAAGACGAGGGGAGCGGAAGAGAAGGGGGGCCTCAGTAATCACCCCTCTATCCGGTGCTCTCTTGCTAATGGCTGTAAAATGAGCAGCGTCGCTTTCATCTTGTCTGCCTTTTTTCCTATGGCTCCATCCCTGCTTTCTTCTCCATCATGAAAAAATAAGGTCCTTATTAAGGCCTCACATTCACATTCTACTTTCTTAATTGAGTCACATTCCTCATGTCCTGCATGGCTTTCTGTCATATGGAACAACGTCATTATCTCTGTGCACCGCAGATTTCATTTAAACGGATGTTTTAAGCCAATTACGCTGAGCGCTTGAGTGTTTTGGAGATGCTTCCATTAGCTAATAGCGGTTATTGTTCAAACTAGACTTCATACTCACACACTGCCACACTTACACACATCCACCACATAACATGAGCATAGCACTAACAAATCTGTATTCACACGTGTTGTATTCTGAACGAACAATTTGTGCACATGGGACATGGCACTCATCACTCAGGATTCAGGACTCGCAAACAGTAAAAGAAAAAATTAGTAATAATATTATAATCCCAGTATCAGTGTTCATATTAGAGAGACGACAAGAAGAGTATTTTGTGTCACACATTATTTTTTCAGAATATCAGTTAACATGTCAGCCTCACAGCAAGAAGGTCCTGAATTCGATTGGGCTTGGGCATTCCCGTGTGAAGTTTGAAAGTCTGGTTTTCTCCCATAGTCCGAGGACAAGCACATAAGTCTTGGCTGTTTCAAATTGCCTCAAGGTTTGAGTGCTAGTATGAATGATTATCTGTGTGTTGCCTTGCAATGATCTAGTGAACTGTTTAGGGTGTACGCCACCTTTGCCCAATGTCGGCAACCCAAGTAGAATTAAGCAGTTTGGCAAATGAGTGAGTGAGTACCTGTGTGTGTGTGTATATGTACCTCTCTCTCCTCCCACATCACAGGTTTATATCACTACTCTCCTTCACAAGGAATTCTATTACAGATGCTCCATCTAACTGAAAGCTAATGATAATTTTAAAGTGGATTGTTATTTAAATTGTTAATATGGTGATGATATTCACTCATTCTTTCATTCATTTTAGAGGGCATCTCCGCTAGTAAAGTCAAAACATTTTCGAACATCTTCAGGACAGAAGAGTTTAGTTTTTTTGATAACAAGCTGCAATTTTTATTTATTTATTTCATTTATTTATTTGGGTCTTACAGCAGTAAGGTCCTGGGTTTGAGTCCCAGACTCAGCAAGGGCATTTCTGGGTGTTTTCCCCATGCTTCCGGGTACTCCGTTTTCCTCTCACACTCCAAAGACATGCACTTCAGGCTAATTGGCTGTTCCAAATTGCCCCTAGGTGTGGATGTGAGTGTGAATGGTTAAGTGTGTGGGGTCATGCAGTGGACTGGTGAGCTGTTCAGAGTGTACTTTGCCAATACCCAAAGAAGGATGAGATAGGCTCCAGAAATGAATGAATGAATTAATTATTTGATGGAATAATAATAATAATAAGGTGACAGTGGGGGCATGATTGAGCACCTTCTGCAGACCACGTATAGTGACAGCACAAAAAATGACTGTAAAAATGAACTGAAAAGTATAAAGTGAAAGTTAAAGGTGAATAAACAGTGGATTTTCTGTCTTGCTCTGCAAACCTTAAGTGGCTGGTCGTAAAAAAGCAGTAGAAGACAGACCATCTACAAATCTTACAGCCACCCTCCCCCCACACCTGCACCACCTGCTTGAATAGTTGAAGGTAGGTTTCTGGATCATCTTGAAGCATCATCTTGATAGGGTGGCAGTGAAGTCAGAAAGACACTGGCCCTCTGGTGCAGGTCCCAGTAAACCTGCCAGTGTTCCTGCTGGGCCTGGAACAGAACCAGAAAGTGCTGCTTCTGATCGGTATGCAGTGAGACCAGTGCCTGGTGCTGGCTTCAGAAGATCTTGGCGACGGCTTGGATGAAGTAGGTGAGAGACGTGGATCTCATCTTGGCAGGTCTCCCTGAGTATCCCAGGTTTCGGCACCAATTGAGACACTTCCCAGGTCGTGGGTACTGAAAATGCACATGCAGGCGGACAGTTGACTCTGTTTATTTACTTTTAACTGTCATTTTGCACATTTCAGCTGCTTGATTTTTGATGTAGCCTTACTCTGAGATCCATACAATGACTTGTCAAAAAATATTCGCTACACAAACAAAAAAATCTCTGGTTACCAGCCTCTCTCTTGCGAACACAACAAAGACACAAATAAACAGGTGCCAGTAATTACACACAGATGAAACTCATCAACATGTCACCTGCTGGTTCTACCTGACCCCTCTCCAGCTGCAGAGTTAGATCACACCTTCACTGCCACAAATAAGAATAATAGTCCCTGGCATTTAGCTGTTGTATCGGGGGAATAAACCTTCTCTGGGCATGATGTTATAGGAACATGATCATCCTGGTAATGTGAAAGTAACTCTGCTTTGCATTTCATTCTTTTTCTTTCTCTCTTTTTTTCTTTATTTTGTTCTTGCTTTCTTTTAGTGTTTCTTTTTTATTTCTATTTATCTTTTTATTTTGCAACTTTCTGTGATATGTATTAATAAATTTAGGTCCTGTTTCCCTAAAATATAAACAGCAGTTGATAGAAATAAAAGTAAGACCGTGTTTTTTTCATCCGTCTGCCCACCCACGCCCTCATGAAATTGAAAACCTCCCACTTGCTTTCCTTTTATCTCTACCCTGTGGTTTTGGGTCCTGATGCACACCTCTAGTCTCAGATTCCCTGTGAGCTGTTCAGGAAAACGCTCTAGAAATAAATAAATAAAAATAAAAGATGAATAAAGCACCTTGGATTCGTAGTAGTATTTCTACTGTATCTGTAACACATTATCTGTTCATTCAGAATAATGTGATATTGAGTTCCATCCTCAGTGTGGACGGGTGTGTGCTGATAATGTGCCGTCCCAGTGGGAGAAAGTCCACCATTATTCTCTTTAAGCTCATTTGTGTTGGAGCTTTGCGAGAGGATATGTCTGACTAATTAAGGGATTGCTTGCTCTCTCTCTCTCTCTCTCTCTCTCTCTCTCTCTCTCTCTCTCTCTCTCTCTCTCTCTGTCTCTTACCTTACGTATCACACACATACATGCACAGGCTCTCAGTACATCTCTATGCCATAAAGGGGCGCTAGACAGGAAGCATTGAGTGACAAGCGACAATGTATAGTCATTGTAAGACAGAGAAATGAGCAGTGAAATAGAAATTTTCTTAAGCGATGTGAAGTGAGCGATCATGGAGTTCAACTGATCTGAAGTTCCACACAAAATAATTTGAACGTTTACCAATCAGAGCTTACAGTTACCGTTGATTGAGAAATGCCCCCAAACACTGAGTTCTCCAAAACATTTTCTGTGGGGAAACAATGAACATGAGTTTAATGAGGGCAGCACAGTGGCATAGTGGTTAGCATGTCTGCCTCACAGGAAGAAGGACCTGGCTTTGATTCCCGGGCTCAGGCATTTCTGTGTGGAGTGTTCATGTTCTCCGTGTGTTTGTGTGGGCTTCCTCTGGGTACTTCGGTTTCCTCCCGCAGTCCAAAGGCATGCACATTAGGTTAACTGCCTGGTCCAAATTGCCCAGGTGTGATTGTGAATGGTTTTGTGTGTGTGTTGTCCTTAGATGGTCTTGCAAGCTTTTCAGGGTATACCCCCTTCACCCAGTGTCGGCTGAGCTGGGCGCCAGCCTCCCCACGACCCTAGTGGATTAAGTGGTTTGACAAATAAGTGAGTGATGAGTGTGAGTTTAATGATTCTGCCTTTATCAACATTGAAGACCAGCTCATTATTGTCATGTGCTTTATGACTGCACGCTGAAATTTTACAAGGATGATAACTGGAGTAGTAGTGCTTGGGTCTATGTTTCTGAAATGGATGGCGTTTCCAATAAGTGTATATTTATATACATTTAACTCTTCACAGTTCACAATGCACAAGAGTCTTCATTCTATACTTGCAACACGATAATAATAATAATGAAAAATAAGCTATTTATTATGATAATATATACTCAAACAAAGCTACAGAGTGGAACGGAAGAAGAGTGGGTTGGAAACACTGATTTAAAAATAACTGGATTAAGCACTCGGCCTATCAGCCCGCTCAGAAGTGAAGCCAGCCAACCCAGGCGGGCTGCCATATTACTAGTCCCAAAACATTACAACCATGTCTATTATATGGACCGCTCCATAAGCATTATACTAAGAAAAGTGGTCAAGATGGATATTTTTATAAATGCTTGATAATTGAATTATGTAATATTTTACTGTCTTGCGTCTTAGAATTTATAACTACTATTATATATAGACTTGGGCCTATATATATATATATAGCGAGGGAGAAAATCTCACATATATAGCACTGTATTAAAAGTTTTATATAATGAGAATATCTTACAAAACCATTCTTAACCACACCACGTCTCACGTAGTTTAAGCCTGTATTAATAAAAAATAATTAAACCAGTTTAAGTAAAATATATAAATTTATTCATACAATTTCTCTATATAATAGGCCATTCAGATTACAAATATAACACATGTATATAAATTCTCTCTATATAATGGGTCTACAGATAATTTACTAATGTAATTTAGTAAGAAAGTACATAATGACTTTGTATGCATAAACTTCTCATCTGATGTAGAATTTACTACATGTAATGTATTTTTACACTTAATTACACATACTCTATATGATACATGTATATTTGTTTCAATATCCAGACAGTTTAAAATAATAGTATCTAAATATTACATGCATGTTAATCACAATCTAAACTTTTTATATTAACATAGTCACAAAATAATAAACATAAGTACACGTGTGTATAAATTCTACAAAGATACTTAAAACGCTTCTTACACATGGAATCTTTCTGTTTATACAGTTTAACGCTGCACACAAAGGCATAATTAAAAAGTTATAGTAGACTATAAAACAATTGAAAAAAACTAGAAGTTTTATAGTAAGCGTGAAATGCTTCGATTGGAATCAGGCTTTTAGGACCACAGCAGGGTATGTTTTGGATTTAGCAATATGGCTGCACAGGCATATCCAATGACTTCAGCCTCAGCAGCCCAGTCTGATATCCAGTGATTTTTAGATCAGTGGTTGGAAAGTGGATGTGTAAGTGGCATGAAGACTGCATGTCCCAGAATGCAACATCACATCCGTTCAATCATTCTCTTCTGATGATTTTCTTGCATCTCACAAGCCGCGAAAATCCCATCCATCACTGCATTAACTCCGTTGAAAAACTAGAGATATTTTACCCACAGTCTTATTTCGTGATTACAAGATTCAGTCACATGATGTCTATTTTTAGCTACTAAGTTCTGCTGACTTTAATAGTGTAACATTTCCATTCCGCTAATAAGCTGAAATCATATAAGCTAATGATAATGTAAGCTATTTATTAAAGAACCAGCTATATATACCTCATGCAGAAGTACCCTTCCTGTAGGGAGCTATCTGTTAACTGCTCACTCAGAAATATTTGGAAGCAGGAAACATGTGAAAGGGTTACCTAGGCAACCACAGCTGTCGACGTGCAAGATTCACAGGTGATGGGAGGCGATACGCATCTCGTTCAAATTACTTGTTGCTCATTGCTTCCTGAGTGGATGCCACATAATGGATGATGTCTTTCAACTGAAGACTTTTTATTTTTTTTAAATCTTATTCTGACTGTAATTTTTCTCCATCAGAGGCAAGAACAGGACAAGCATCTTCGTCCTGCTCATCCTCCCACTCATTAATAAACTTCTGTTTCTCAAGTCTTCATTCACACTCTTTCACATGCAAGAACATCTCAGACGTTTAGGTTCCAAATATCTTCTGTTTGATGGAAGACAAATTGCTCCAGATAGTGAACATTGGATTTTGATGCCCTTTTATTTGATTGGCACTTGTTGCTTATCTGTAATAAGTGTCTTCTGTTGAGTCATTTGTGTCAAATGAGATTCAAGCACTAGACATAAATGTCATTCTTCCTACATGAAGTGCGTCCAGATCCTTTAACTCTGAAAATTACTTCTGGCTCCTTTCAGAATCAGATGTATATGTTGTTATGCTATTCTTCATAGGTTATATAGACTGTACAATATAGACTGACATCCAAAAAAGGTCCAGCATAGTGTATCACACTCATCAAATTAGGCTAAGGGTTCCTTTGTGGGTATTAGGTGTTCCTTCATAGTATATTCACACTAGCAAGTAATAGAGTGATATGACATATTCTGTAGGCATTAGCAAAACATGGAACCAGTGTTTTCGCAATAAGGCAATGTCACTGTACATGGATCAGCCATAATATTGACACTACCTGGTTGGTCTGTGCCTAGGCAGCCCCATGCACAGCTCAGTTCAAATATAAAAAAAAATGAGGACTATATTGCATGTTGTTTTGCATTGCTGTCAATGTAACTTATTTTATCATTCTTTTTTTGTATATTAAGAAGAGTTCTTGCTTTCTTTTTTGTGCTGTTCTTTACAGATTCGGGTCTGTGTAGCCCCCTAAGTGAAGCCGCTTTTGACTATGAAAGTTAGTTCCTTCTGTGTTTCTGCTTTTCGCATTCCTGCTTAAATTCTTGTTTTTGTATTGTCACAAGTCACACATCCGGCACTGTTTTTTTTTGTTTTTTTTGTTTTTTAAGTAACATGGCTTTGGGTGCTGTTTTTGTCCTTCACCAGGCTGATGGGTTGCCTGTTGTTAATCCACATTCTAACCCTGAAAGCACTGCTCTTGTGGAGACGACGGCTTTTGCTGTAGATTACTGTCTGTACATTACAGAGTGCACCTCCTCACTTAAACACCCAACGGGGGG
>JAQMYF010000002.1:23680861-23697696 GCA_030014195.1 Neosilurus mollespiculum | reverse complement strand
GAGAGAGAGAGAGAGAGAGAGAGTGTGTGTGTGTGTGTGTGTGTGTGTGTGTGTGTGTGTGTGTGTGTGTGTGCACGATAATCAGAATCATAATGGAATACTAAATTACCCCAACAGGGAATAGAATATTTATGCAGAAATTCTTATATAGGGAATGTGATGGCATTTATCTTGCAAGCGTCAAGTCAGTGAGAAACCCCTCCTCTTCCAAAACTCATTCATTTCCCCTTGCGGTGAAGTGCAGAATCCTTTATCAATATTTCCGTTGCTATTACTCACTGTCAAGGGAGTGATCTGTCTTAAAGTACCTGGCTCGATGTTTTACAATGAGTGAGAGCAAAACAGACTAACGATTAATTAAAGTACCATTCGGAATATTCTTGTCACCTGTTTATTGCTCTCTCTGGTGCTGTGGTTTTGTATTTAATGTTATTGTGGTACAACAGAGCCTTGAGTGGTTTCTCTTCCTTTCAGTCCATCGATCCAGGACAGCAATTCACCTGGGAGCACTCCAACCTGGAGGTCAACAAGCCCAAGAACCGCTATGCCAACGTCATCGCCTATGACCACTCCCGTGTCATTCTGGCTCCAATTGAAGGTTAGAATCAACAGGACTACATTACTCACAAACCTCTTCTAATGGTCTTTATGAATATGAAATTAAAAAAGGTTACGTATGAATCTCAGATCGAGGTTAAGTAAAATGAACTGTCAATCATGTTCAGTACTTTTCCAAGTCCAGTGAACTGTTGGAGAAATCAGATGAACTTCTAGTCAGCTCGAATGAGCTGTTAGTCAATGCAGTGCTCTAGTAGGCAATTCTGATGAGCTGCTAGTCAGGTCCAGCTAAATTCTGGTTACGTCCAATTAACTGTTCAAAGGGGAATTCCGGGAATATATGTTTGGATTTTCTTGTGGTGTAGGTAGTTCCATGACTGATGAACGGACAAATATAAATAGGAAATGCACTATATGGACAAGTTTATGGACACTTAACCATAATACTCATGGGTTTCTTGATCGTTGGACTCCAGGTTCCATTCCTCTTTGCTGTTACAATAAAATTCTTCTCTTCTGGAAGTTTGTCCACTACGTTTTGGAGTGTGTCTGTGGGGATTAGTGATCATTCATCCCCAAGAGCATTTTTAAAATCAGGCATTCTAGTTCATCCCAAATATGTTCAGTGTGGTTGAGGTCAGTGTTCTGTGCAAGCCACACGTTCTCCCACTCCAACCTTGGCAAGGCATGTCTTCATGGAGCTCTCTGTGTGTGCTGCTAGAACAGGTTTGAGTTTAGTTCTAGTGAAAGGAAATTTTAAGCCAACAGCAGATGAAGACATTCTGCACAATTATGTGCTTTCAACTTTGTGGAACCAACATTGGGAAGAGGCTGCATATGGGTCTGATGGTCAAGTGTCCATTAACCTTTGACCATAGTGTATATATGTTGTGTGCAGTGCATTATGCAGTGGCCACGCCCCCAACCTAAAGGAAAGGAAAGTAACTCTGGCAGATGTAAGGTTACACCTCAGAATGTCTTTTTATTTTTTCTCGGAACATTTCATCACAACAATTTGGCTGCATTTATATTTTGATTAAGTGCTGTTTCTATTATAAATTGGCGTTTCGCTTCCAAACTCATTTTCAAAAATGATTGTTTGTTGTTGCTTCTTCACAGGTTTTCTTTTCCTTCGTTTTACCTTGATGTTTTAGTCTCATTTGCACATCACTTCCCAACAGCCCTATTAAAGCCAAGCCTTAACACAGCATAAAAGAATCATCCCGAAGACAGTGCAAGTAAATACATAAATTACTCAAGTTTGAAATTTCTATTTTACAGCGTGGTGATTTTGCCATTAGTCACAGCAGTGGAACAATTCATGCACACATTCATCTTTTGTTCACTGAGCTATGACTAAAGCTCCTCAGATGGAGGAGTCGTGTTTTAATGGCATGGTCTTTCTCCCTGATTGCTCGTTTTTGCCCGTTTTTCTGTTGTCATGGAGCGCAGGAGATGAACCCAACCGAGAATTTCATTGCACTTTGTTTAAGCATGAAAACAACAATTTGGCAACACGGCCCTGTTTGTTGGCGCTGGGTGTATAATTAACTTGGCTGTATCTTATGTTGCTGTCTTATTTTATTCTACAGAGCTCTAAATTGGAAAATGACCCCAGAACACAGCAGGCACTGAAATGCTTTGTATGTTCGTTCTTTTATTAAATAATATTCATATTTATTTAGTTGGAAATTGCTTTTTTTCAATTTGTGGTAGAATATAATTCTAGCCGTTAAGGGCAGTGTTTTTGACATGGCTCATACAGCAACAGTGTCACAAAAGGCTAAATTTACAACTTTGTTCATTGATTGGCTGTAATATGGAATTTTCAGAAGAGTTCACAATTTGGCCTACTGAAATACATCTTTGGATCTGCATCTGCATGCATTGTGTTCCACTAGTTGATAATCCCTACTCTATGAGAACTCTTAATGATTAGGGATTATAATCCTGCAACAGAATTGCTTTGCAGCCGAAAATTTAGACACAAAAAAAAAGATTTTTTTTTTTTTCAGTCCAACTTATGACAGCTATAATAAGCTATAATAGCAGCAGTTCAGAAATAATAAAAACAGAATTACTTGTGATGTTTAAAGGATCACCCCACTCCTAAAAACACTCGACGAGGTGTAACTAATCACCTTTTCCATTGCACACCAAGCTAATTGGTTTCCACCTGTAATCAACAGTAATCATTCTGATTAGATTACCATAAAAACAGCTATTCCTAGAGCATTCCAGTGCTTGGCAGAGAAACTGAAAGCAAGTTCTTTGTATGCATGTGACAACAATATCTCAAAAGCCACTCTTCAAGAAAGGCCACATCAAGGACAAAAAAAACAACGGCAAATGTGTGCCTAGCAGATAAATAAAAATACACATTATCATCCACAGAACACCATACCTACAGTAAAGCTTTGGAGGGTAGGATCTTTTTGCCAGAAAGTTGTCAATGGTAGGAAAGTTCTTCTTGTACCATAAACATGACCCAGAGCACACAGCAATGTTAACCACACAGTGGCTAAAAATGAAAGAGGTGAATGTCCTTGAATGTCCTAATCAGAGCACAGACCTAAACCCTTTTGAAAATGTGTAATGCCTTAAAGATTGCACTCCACCAACATCACCATTCAACTGGACTGAGCTTAAACAGTTCTGTAAAGAAGAGCGAGCAAATATTGCACAGTTTAGATGTGCGACATTGGTAGAGAGGTGTCCCAATAGACTTCACGGCTGGATTTAAAGCAAAAAAGCAGTTTGACAAAGTACTGATATGGGCATGGGGGTTGGGGGGGATGAGCCTCTAAACATCTCAGTGATTTCGGCTCTTTATTTTTTTCTGAGCTGTGGTTATTATATCTTTCACTTGGCTGTTATAAGTGGCAGTAAGTAAATATAGCCAGGGAAATGTGTGTGTGTGTGTGTGTGTGTGTGTGTGTGTTTTCATTTCAGGCTGCAATGCAACCAAATGTGAATATATTGATAATATTAAAAATAATATGGGGTGATTGTTTTGTGTGCCCACTGTATATGACACCTGTGTAAAGCTACCAGAGGCAGGACAGGACAGGATGATGCAAAACTCGGCCAATAGCTATAAATGTGGTAGCGGTAATTGGGAAACATGACTGAAGCATGCTATCACTGAAAAACAATATTTGTCACATTAAGCTCACTTGGAAGAATGTTTCTGGTTTTACAATTTCTGACTGATGATTTGAGCAGAATGTATTAATCAAGTCACTCATTAGAAGATCTGCATAAGTTCCCATATAATCTAATGTGGGAACATGTTAGCACACAGACAGTTGAAGAATTCAACCAAGATTTTAGAGACCATTTCATTACCATATTGTGATCAATATTATAACTAATATAATTTCACAGCATTAAGCTAGCTTTAGCTGAAGTTCCAGGAATTATTCATGAATATGAATTTAGCACCTCCTTAAATGCATATGAAATGAGGGAACAATATGAAACAGTCACATCAAAATGAATGTGTAAACATTAATAAATAAATCATTTGTGCGCATAATGAGGCTAAGACACAGGTTAAGCATCATATATTTTTACGCTGGTCCTGGATCATTGTGTCATTGCTTTCATTTACAGCCCTGAGTTGTAGGCCAGGAAAAGAAGAGAAGCTGCTTTAGGGGAAATTTACAACTAGCAGGGGGTGACAGGCTCCCATGGCATAAAGCCTTGTCTAATTCCAGCTTGTAGCTCCATCCTAATCAGGCACTAAATCACACCACTATATGCCTCTGGTCACCAGATAAGAGAGAGGGAGAAATAGAGAGAGAGAGAGAGAAACATTCAAACCTGATGGCTTGTCTTCACGGGAATTATTTTCTATAATGGATAACACTGCCTCAGCATCATGTTGATGCAGCCCAAAACATTGGTTTCTCACCAGCTTCCAGAACACCACACTAACCACAGCTACTGTTTCAGTCCCTGTCCAGTTGTTTTGGCACAGGTGTCTAACCAGAAAATCCACCTTTTTTACTCCCATTCCCAGGCATTGCGGGCAGTGACTACATCAATGCTAACTACATTGACGGCTACAGGAAGCAGAATGCGTACATTGCCACACAGGGCCCACTGCCTGAGACATTTGGGGATTTCTGGAGGATGGTATGGGAGCAGAGAGCAGCTACTGTGGTCATGATGACTCGGTTAGAGGAGAAGTCACGGGTAAGATTTGTGAAAGACTGTGCACTAATATACATATGAGAGCCTTAACTAGGTGAACATTTTTGAAGCCACCATTCAACAGGTAAACAGAATGCAACAGTCAGTGACCCCATGGACTTGCATTGATTTTTAAAGATATGTTTTCTCACAGAATCTACATGTAAAAGACTTATATTTTTTGTAAAAAAAAAGTTCATATCACCAGAAGTGAAAAGTCATCTTCACAGTTTCTAAGTGTATATTTAGGTCCATATGGATAATTATCAGCAGGAGCTAGGGGCTTCTAAGATGAGAACTCCAACTAGTAGTAGCACATCAGGATGGATCACAGGATCACACTTCAGAAAGCAGAAAGAATAGGATCACTGTTGTCTCAGAAGTGGCATGTGTACCTCAACAAAAACAGAGAGAGAGAGAGAGAGAGAGAGAGATTGTTAAGTATGCTCATAACAATGTAATGGTAAAAAAAAAGAGTTAGTGCTGATTGCAAGCAGGGACTTTGGCATTACTTTCTATGGCAGCATAACTAAAAAAAAGAGAACCAGAAGGAAGACAGACATGAGGACACCCAGTAACATGAGGCAATCAGCCACTTCACTGATTATTCAATCCGAAATTACACAAAAATACAGTTAAATGACACTTAAGTCTGAGTAAATGCAGTTATTTATTCACTGGCCAAGAAGTAGAAAAAAAGCAAAACAAAACAACAAACATGACGCATTAGAATACTTTCAAAGTTCAAATTTATGATGAAGTTGACCAGACAAACATGAAATATTTTGGGTCCAGACTGTCTGCAATAAAGTACAAATCAAAGTAAACGTAGAAATTTTCTTTTATTATTATTCATTATTATTTTTATTATTATTTATTTTTTTGCATTTCCCATACCGTCCTAACCCTTTATGCTTTGAGGCTGTACATGGCAGGTATAATTATTATAATAAAGTATGAAGATTGTTCAAAAAATAAAATAGTTTCACTTCCAAAAATCAACAGTTCCAGTCTTATTAAAATGGCCATTTTTTCTTGATATTAAAAGAATTTGTTGCTGGTATCATCTCAGGGTTAGCTATACCTCAATGACCACATAACATGTTGGAATGTAAATAATCAACATGGTAAAAGTGTGGAAGTAGTTTGAACATTTTTTAAAACTAAAGGGGAGATCTTTGTGTGATACTGAATATTTATCCTGTAGTATGATCCATTTTTTAATGAAGCTTCATCCTCAGGTGGGAATAAAACTTTTGACTACTATCATCAGTGTAGTCAATTGTAGAGAGCTGGGGTTTTTTTGTAGCAGCTGCCTGCTAGTCAGCATCCCTGCCACTGGAGCACAAGCCAACTCACCTCCTGTTTTATGACAGGAAGGGGGAGGTAAAGTATGGCATGATATAATTGGTTATTTCTTGTTACCCTCATGTGACACATAGCCATTGCTTCCCACTCATTAAATCTATAAGTATGTAACTGTGAACAGGATACAGAATAAAACATGACAAGGGTTATAAACAGGGTAATGAGATGCAGTCTAATGTAAAGCTAAGTTACTTTTAACACCCATAGCAGCCTTTTATATCTCATATAGCACAGTGATTTCACAACAGTTGATTTTTTTAGATTGTAAAGGGCAGCACTATTTAATTGTATGATTTAAGTACCATTTATTTTTTTTATATAATGTCTGTGATAGAAGTTAGTAACTTCCACATTTATTAATAAGACAAAAGACCGAAGTCATGGTGCAGAAGGACCATAAACCGCAAACTGTTAAAAAAAAAAAAAACACCAGACCCCGTGCATAAATGTTAGATAAGCATCTCCTCACAGAAAAGAACATCTTTAATACAGTCCATGTGGAGTCTGCATGTTTTCCTTGTGCTTGTGGGGGGTTCCTTCTGCGTACTTTTGTTTTCTCCCACAGTCCAAAGACATGCACATTAGGCTAATTGGCTGTTCCCAATTGCCCCTAGGTGTGATTCTGAGTGTGAATGGTTGTGTGAATGTTGCCCTGCGGTGGTCTGGTGAGTTGTTCAGGGCATACCCCGCCTTCGACCAGAGTTGGCTGAGATAAACACCAGCCTCCCCATGACCTGAGTAGGATTAAGGGGTTTGACAAATGATTGTGAGGTGGGTGCATGAGAAATTTCACTAGAATTTAGTGTTTTCTGCCCTGTCATGGATAATAGCAGGACTTGCTGACATCGATCTCTTGCATGCCGATAATACTCTCTTTTCAAAGACAGCTGGTCAGAAACTGTTTAAGCACTTGAGAGCAGTTCCATTAGTGTCTTGTAGTTTTTGTCAGAGGACTTTCAATGACAAGCATCTCGTGAAAAGCAGCACAGTATGGTTCACACCACACATGGATAGACATAATCTGTGATGAAATGTCAGCTCTGGCTGAGTGACTGAGAAAAAGCAGTGCGGAGGAGTTGAGAAAGATCATAGTCGACAATTATCTCTCACTTCCGCCTGGCTAGCAAGGACCATTTAGCAAATACAGAGGAAGACAGAGTAAATGACAGAGAGAAGTGGAGAGAGGAGAAAAAAGGCTTTCTTTCACACCCATCCAGAATTCCTGAACCTTCGACATTTCATTTACCTGATACCCAAGCATTAATTAGAGCCTGCTCAGCATGAGCTAAAATTATTCCACAGGAGGCCTGGAACACATCACTCTCAGGGGGTCTGTCAGTGCAGGAGAAACTTTTCCTGGCTGGTTGACCTTAATTTCAGCCTAGTGATAACAGATGATTGCTGTTTTCATAAAGATATAATGTGATGAAAGATATTAGTGTTTGAAATAAAGCGTTTTACACAAACATTGTGCTCTTATAGGAAAATAATGACAGATTTGATGAAGTTATTGTTACCTCCCTGAAGTACAGTAGATTATGCTTCATAAATACATTTAATATCATGAAATAAGAAATCACCATCATGACAACACAAATAGTGCTTTCTAGTACCTCTGTTTATTATTTTCATGACCTTTAAAAGCCGTCAAAGCAAATCGTAGTTACAGTTTTACACTTCACTGTTAGAAAGCGGGGACGGGACGGTGGCTCAGCGCTTAGAATGTTCACCTCACAGCAAGAAGGTCCGGGGTTCAATTCCCGGGCTCCTGCATTTCTATGTGGAGTTTGCATGTTCTCCCCATGCTTCCGTGGGTTTCCTCTGGGTTCTTCGGTGTCCTCCAGCAGTCCAAAAATATGCACAGTAGACTGCCCCAACTTGCCCCTAGGTATGAGTGTGAGTGTGAATATTTGTGTGTATGTTGGCCCAGTGATGGCCTGGTAAGTTGTTCAGTGTGTACCCTGTACAAGGCTTCACAGTTGCCACACCAAGAAGACTTCAAGCATCAGGATACACTGTCACTCTGCAACTTCATCATGAGAATTTTTCAGTCATAGTTATTCACAGCCCTGGGCTACAATGCTACAGTACATCAAAATGAAAATACTTATAACTGTATGTTTTTATTGTGCTTAGAAAAATCAGTGAGGAAAAAAAGCAGTATGCCATAGCAGTATGTTTTCATCCTGAATCTGCAACTATCATCTGGATGTGACCCTACTGCAGTAAAATTACAGCATGATAGTTATAAATATTTATCTGATACTGATAGGAAGGATTAGTGATATATCCAGTTATTTTGCTCAGTATGAATCTATACAGTTAACAAGACAGACTAGTGAAAAAGTTGTGGTTTGGTCTATAAACTGTGCAATCTGTAAGCTAAAATAGAATAAATGTGGGTGAACTGTCACCGTTGAAGCAAAGCTCTGTTCATACACACCAGAGATTTATTTATGGTCTTGTAACGAACTTGCCAGATACTGCTCACGTTTTCACAGGAAATATACAAGAAGGTTACTGAGGCAACAAGAGCCTCTAAAGCCGCCTACACATATTAAGCGGTTTGCTCGTCACTGGCTCTGGTTGCCTAGGTAACCCTCTTGTATGTTTCACACCAGCAAATGTTTCCTAGTGCAACCGTGAGCAGTATAAAGCTTTGCTTCACCAGTGACAGTTCACCCACGCTTGCTTTATTTTCCATTTAGTTTATGGATCAAACTGTAATCTTTTCCTCTCTCTGCCTGGACAAATGTAGTCAGTTTGTTGTCAGCACAATGACTGTTTGTATCACTGATTCTTCCTATCAAATATCAGATTCTTTATTAACAGCATGCTCTAATGTAAAAGTACAGGAGAGTCACATTTAGATAGTACTTGGAAGATGCAAAGAAAAAATGACAAGAATTTGCATGGGTTACTAGTCAACCCACATAATGAACTTTGCACCAAACTTTAAATAAATTTATATACATGTACACTCAATGGGAATGCCACTGATCTTAAAATGTGTTGAGTTGTTGTCCTTATATCCTTTATATGGTTTATTAGATGGTAGTGATTCAGCAGCTCTTCTATTTTAAGGTGGAACCTGTTGTTATGAATGTGTGCGTCATTTCTTTAATCGCTCAAGACATTTTTACCCTTTATTGTTCGGTTCTCTGATTTTCACTGATTTACATAGCCACTTGTCGCTCTGACTTAATGAGTGTGCAGATTAGCATCCATCCATTTATCTATGCTCCTAAATGATTTTTTAAAAAAAGATTGAATCACCCGATGTGACCCTGGGCATAGTGAAGGATTCTGGTAACGGAGCCAGTGTTCATTTCTGTTCAAATTCCTTGCTGTTTAAAAACAATCCTTCCTTTTTCAAGGACTCCTCCAACAACGGATTCTGCATACAGCTCTTGATTCCACATTTTCACATGTCTGTACAATCATTCCCTCTGGAGTCTCTCTTTTTTCACTCTCTTAAAGTTAATGGCAAAACAAATGTAGCTTGTCGTATTATGGAGAATAAACTCATCAGTCCTGAAGATTTGGTTTGAAGATCATGTGTTCCTGAAGATTAGAAGTGAGGATGTGTAGGCACTGTCTGATTCATTCAGATCCTTATCACTCAGCTTATACATCAGTGTCTGATCAAATCTCAATCTGTTTTCAGCCTCTGTGTGGTATACCAGTGGAGGAACTGGATGTTTCATATTATAGATTCATGTTTCTAGTTGTTTTTTAAGAGTATCATTTTAGCTGATTGTTTTAGTCAAGTGACTTCAAGTTCTGAGAACTTATTCGACTCTGTGTTATCCTGTTGTCATGCATAAACATGTTTTTATCATGTTTGCATATTCAGATAAAGTGTGATCAGTACTGGCCAAGCCGAGGGACGGAGACATACGGTATGACCCAGGTCACCCTGCTGGACACCATCGAGCTGGCCACCTTCTGCGTACGCACCTTCTCCTTACACAAGGTAGGACTCTTCACTAAACAGGAAATAGAACTAAAACACTTTGGAGCATGCTGTTATAGGAAAATAGCCCACACTGGTGGGTTAGATGGTGTGATGGATTACCCTCTGAAGCTGCATGTTTGTCTGTAAAAGCATCTGTTTTAATTCTATTATTTCATGCCAACTTTTTTTTATTAAGCAAAGACTTTGTGGTTGTGTAGTGGTTAGCACGTCCACCTCAGAGCAAGAAGGTACTGGGTTTGAGTCCCAGGCTTGAGTGCTTGTGTGGGTTTCCTCTTGGTGCTCCGGTTTCCTCCCGCAGTCCAAAGACATGCACATTAGTCTAATTTACTGTTCCAAATTGCCCCTAGGTGTGAGTGTAAATGGTTGTGTGTGTGTCTGGCCCCGCGATGGTCTGGCAAGCTGTTCAGGGTGTACCCCGTCTTTGCCGACTGAGATGGGCTCCAGCCACCTCATGACCATAATAGGAGTAAGAGGTTCAGCAAGTGAGTGAGGGGGTGAGAGATTACGTAATAAAAGACATTTTTTTAAATCCATTTACACTTACATTTAATGTTGTGGAAAATTAGTTGCAATTATCACTTATCACATCATTGTATCAGCTATAAACTATTAATTGCTCACCAGCCTATCTTATATATCTTTGTTGAAATTGTTAAAGCAAAAAAACTGATTTACCAAGTTACCAAGAACTATTGACCAATCAGAATTGAGAAATCAACAGCTCTGTGGTTTAAAGGGTTTTTAATATATACTGAAGCAGCACTGAATGAATTTAAAATTAATATGAATATATCACATTAGTTTCGTTTTCCTCCACCAAACAAAAATTTGTTAATGTATTTATCCCTGATTTTCACGTTGCTTATTAAAAATGATGATCAGAATATTAATATGTGATCAAATAAAAAATAATTTGTCTAAAGAAACTAAAGAAAGTGTATATAGATTGGAGTGCAACAGAAATAACCTCCTCCTCAGTCATATCCAGCAGACCAAAAGCAGGTTATTTGCTTTATAAGTAACAAAGGCCTTGCCTTGTGCACTCTCTATATGTCTGTCTCTTTCTTTTATGCACTCACTCAGCACTCTCCCTCAGGAGTCGGGCAGTCTGCTCTGCAGGCGGCTCAACACACTGAGTCTGTAGATTAGGGAGAAATAAACAGGAAGGCTAGATGTGAAGAGGTGAGGCGTGCCTAAAGGCTTTCTCCTGTCCTACTCTCTGTATGTCACACACACATCATTTGTGTGGCACGTCTCTGAGAAACAGGTGAGATGAGGTGATTGACAGCCTGCTACTTTTACGAACATTTAGTGGTCGAGTAGACAGAGTGAAAGGGGGGCACTGAGTTTTACCATCACACTGGAGCTGAATACAAATGTCCAGTTAAGGCATTCTTGACACAGACATGTTTAGTTTTTGTTTAGTGGAAAATGGGATTTATTTTATTTATTTATTTATTTTTGTCCAAGGTAGCTGCTATTTGATACATTCAATCATAATTTTTTTAAACCGCTTAATCCAGCTTGGAGAGGCTTGAGCAGGGTCAAGACATCCACAAGCATTCACACTAACACCCACACCTAGGGGCAATTTGGAAAAGCCAGTTAGCCTAATGTGCATGGCTTTGCACTGTGGTAGGAAACCGGAATACCCGCAGGAAACCCATGTAAGCATGTGGAGTAAACTTCACACAAAAACATTTTCGCTCTGGACTGGAATCCAGGACCTTCTTGCTGTGAGCTGGATTTTCTAGCCACCACATCACCATGCCGCCCTGTGTTTTGATTGGAAAACATTAAATGTGTGCACGTTTTTATATCTTGTTGTGGACCAAAACTTTTTTTTAAATATAATAAAGAAACCAAAAGGCTACATTATATTTGCTGATTATGGGGAGATTTAGGTTTAGCATATTATTTATTATATGCATTATTATCTGCACATTCACTAGTGAATAGTCTGTGTATTTTATCTTTAATTATCAGTTCATTTTGGCTGAATACAAAGGTTTCCCAGCAGAACCACCCCAGCTCAGGGGCTGAGTATCTCTTATTCACCACTTTCATCTATTATTCATCTTGTTTTGTATCTGTGTCTTTTCACAATAACAATAACAAGACCACATGAACCAGTGGAACAGTCTTGCACATGATCAGCTGACCAGCGATTAAGTGATTAAGAACCAGAAGAAGGCATATGATTTCAAGAGAAATCAAAAAGATGGCGATGTTTACTAATATCATCACTCCCAGTACAGGGGGTCATTGACACTCATGTACAGGAGTAAGCAAATGGTTTCCGAAAGACATCATGGCTGATTCCACTTCATTTCCAGCGATAACACTGTTTCATGTTTATTGAATGTCTGGGAAGTGAATGGGCCTCCTAAACAATTAAATCAATAGAAATGTCCTCACAAGGATAATCCAAAGTCATATGTATTTTTACATAACAACTGAGTGCCTTAGAAGAGTGTAAAGGAAAACTAGGGCAAGGTGGATTTAATTACCCTATTTATGTATTCATTTATTCAGGGTAGCTTCTGTCAGGCACTAAAATGTAAAAACTGAAAGGTAAAAATTTTTTGTTGTCTCTGTTTCTCTTTCATGCTCACCAAGATCCTTTTGACCACGAGAGGTTTCAGACCAGCCAACGTGTGTGTGCGTGTGTGTGTGTGTGTGTGTGTGTGTGTGTGTTTCAGTAGATTGCAGTGGACATGATAGAGACAGGAGGAAACACTTTGTGTAGTGTGTGTAGTTTCTGACTCTCTCTCTCTCTCTCTCTCTTTCTCTCCAGAACGGTTCTAGTGAAAAGCGTGAGGTACGTCAGTTCCAGTTCACAGCATGGCCGGATCATGGTGTGCCTGAGTACCCTACACCCTTCCTGGCATTCCTGAGGAGGGTAAAGACTTGCAACCCACCTGACGCAGGACCCATTATCGCCCACTGCAGGTGCAGTATACTTTTTGTTTTGTCTCTCCCCCCCCTCATTTGGTCAACTGACAGTTTCCTCTGTACACCCATACACAGGCTGCACTGGGGAGAGTGAAAGTTAAAATGTGTTTCCTCTGAGACTTTGAAGGCATTTTTTGTTTAAAGCATTGGTTATTCTGAATCTCAACAAGGCGATGTAACATTCTGTGCTATCTTCCAGTTTTGCGTACATGAGCTCACACATGCCCACACTTGGCTACTTTTACTGCAGTTAACAGTGGGGTGATAATAATCCATCCCTCCCACCCAGGGAGCATGGCCAGTTTTTTTTCGTTTGAGTTCTGGCTTTGTGGCATCACTGGGATTCAACCTGACCATTTCCTGAAAATAAGGGGCATGAAATACACATTCATTGCAAACTTTTGAGGTCACTTATGCAACCCAGGGAGGCCGATGCTGTACATAATGTTCTCATTATCTCATCACATTTGGCTTTCACGTAGCCATCATCAAAGATTGTAGGTTTTTTAAGAATTTTGTTTTCTTGTATTCTTGAAGGTCTACAATATATTATTCGGTACTCATTGGTACTGGCATTAAAATGAATAAACTACGTACTTATTTATCAGTTGGGGGCATCATAGAGGGCAATAGTGAGATGTCTGGCTTTCGAGACTGAAAGTATGTTTTGAACTGTATTCTCGTACACTTGGTTTTTTTTCCACATTTAAAAAAGAAGAAAGCAGTTGTTAAAAGTTAATCTCATTCAGATCTCTACATTAATTTATTTCTGTGTGCAAAATCTTTGGCATATAGCTTTTGTTTTAAAGATTTTATGAGCAGTTATTTGAATCTCGCAACGATGATGTCATCAAGACCCAAGTTGACATGTAATAATATAGGATGATTTTGATACATTCATTCCATTTATTGAGAGATTTGTGTTGGAGGTATAAAAAGGTTTAGGTTTAAAATAATTGCCTGTATATTGTATGTAAACTATACATGCACCAGAATGAATATATTTGGTGCAGCCATGGCCTAATGGTTAGAGAAGCAGCTTCAGGACCGAAAGGTCGCTGGTTTGACTACCGAATCAGGAGGAAAAATATGTGGCGGTGGGGGAGTGAGCTGCACCTTCCCTTCCTCCACATTCATGGCTGAACTGCCCTTGAGCAAGGCACCTAACCCCCAACTGCTCTCCGGGTGCTGCATTGTGTGGCAGCCCACTGCTTCGAATATGTGTGTGTGCAGAAGTCAAAATTTCCCTTGCAGAATTAATACAGTATGAAATAAATTAAAACTAGAAACACATGAAATACTGAGAGAAATTAGGTTAAAGGCCACACTTCTTTATGTTTACTTGGTCCTTGATGACATCATTATTCTGAGCATCAGATTTTCAGCATCAGAGCATTCAAATAACCCCTCCCCCACCACCAAAATTATCAAAACAGCATCTATCAGTCTAAGATTTAATTGACAGATTTTGATAAGAATTTTGATTGAGATTAACTTGCAAATTACAAGTGATGTCTTCACCTTTAATATTTGACTGATATGAATAGTTCTGTCCATTTTGATTAATTTGCCATTAATAAATTCAGTGTCATTTTAATGCAGATAATCGTATTTAGAACTGAGCTTGGAAAGAGAGCGTTCTCCTTCCTTGCCTCTTCAACCTGGAATACCCAATGAATGACCTGCAACTATCTCATTTGATATCACTCACAAATTTAAAAAGATGCATAAATGAGTCTGTGTTTTCATCACCAGGAACCTGTTCTTGTTTTTAGCATTTTGTGTAAATTGTATGTTGTAACGATTGTTGTATGTTTTACTTTGTTTTAAAACCGATCTCACTTGCAAATGAGACACCATGTCTCAATGGGACTTCTTGTATAAATAAAGGTTAAATTAAAAATAAATAAATAAAAATTGGTCTCCAGTTGGTGGTGGTGGAATTTGATCAGGATTTAGTTGCTTGTCAGGTTAGATTTTGCATATAAAACTTCATTAAACCCCAGCTACAGAGACACATTAACACAGTGAGACAGTTCAGGAGAGCTGAAAGTCTTTTTCTCATCTAAGTCCATTTATATGCTGAGTCTCATGTTGCCTATGGCTAAGGCAGAATTTGGAGAATTGACTCTGACTTGTGACCCACCGTAAACCCCTCACAGCTGCATCTCGCATCTAAACCGACAATTTATATTTATCTCATGCTTCCGTGCACCTTCTGGGCATTTATAATGATTACATGAATTCTTAATTTGTAACAATATAGACTAGCTTTTTGCCAGTTGTGTATGTATTCTCTAACTTCATGCCTAACACTTCACTATTTATGTGTGCTTAGTGCCGGCGTGGGCCGCACCGGCTGCTTCATTGTCATTGATGCCATGCTGGAGCGCATCAAGCACGAGAAGACAGTGGACATCTATGGTCATGTGACGCTGATGCGCGCCCAGAGAAACTACATGGTACAAACAGAGGATCAGTACAGCTTCATCCATGATGCCCTGCTGGAGGCAGTCGCCTGCGGCAACACGGAGGTTCCCGCCCGCAGCCTCTTCTCCTACATCCAGAAATTGGCTCAGGTGGAAGCTGGAGAGCATGTCACAGGCATGGAGCTGGAGTTCAAGGTAGCCCCATAATACTGTAAAACTTACATGCGTTCTGAAATGAAGCAACACATTCTGTGTTTGGTAAAAAGATGACGGTGGGGAAATATAGCAGAGAGATTCCAGGATTTCTGCATGCTCTTCTTAATCCGTTAATAATCTGATTAAACAATCCAATCAGAATATAAAATCCTTCAAATATACTAAATTGGAAATAATCAGATCAGCTTAATCCAAATTTAATTTCAATTTCAGGATCAGAAGAGCTGAATTCATTTAGTAGCATATTTAAAATCATTTTATGCTCCATGAATAACCATGTTAACACTTAAATCCATTTTTTACTAAGTAGGAATGAAAGCTCATTTGTGCCACTCTGAGCAACAAATAATATCTAATGTGATGAGAACAAACTTTACTCCTTTTACTTTTGACAGATTTCAAAATATACAGTGTCAGAGGTGCAAAAGGTTCAATGCAGCCATCTGCTGAAGAAAGCCTTCCCTCCTGATATCTCTCATCAAATCCAGAATGTTGTTACAGGACATTAATTCCATAAGTAATATGCATTTGCTGATATGGGAAGTTTGACACTAAATGTTGATTCCTTCAGCATGTACAGATAGGCATTGTCACAAATCGCACACCATGCACTTTATTCTTCTACCATGTACCTGGGGTGTAATGCAGTGACACTATCTGTATCTATTTAGTGCTCCAAATATCTGTATTAGCATTTGAATTTAAACCCATAGTCTGCATAATTACCTCTGACAATGAAGTGTTTCCTTCGCCATGGGTGTGTTTCTTTGTTTGTCTAGCTGTTAGCAAATTCCTGTCCATAGTTTTTGACCAATTATCAGAATTTTTTCTGATGTGTAGGTGATCACCCAAGGATTTTCCCATTTCATTCTGATGACATCAAATAAAATTTTATTTGTATACCACCTTTTATAATAAGCATTTTCACAAAGCAGTTCTATATACTAAAAACAAATTTGGTAAAGAATTCAAACTTGTGATTTTAAACAATTCTCTATAAACCCTATACATCCCTAATGAGCAAGCCTGCGGTGACGGTGGCAAGCAGAAACTCCCTCAGGTGACACAAGAAAGAAACCTTGAGAGGAACCAGACTCATCACAGAAATTATCAAAATTTAAAAAAAATCTCTA
>JAQMYF010000002.1:23664151-23666918 GCA_030014195.1 Neosilurus mollespiculum | reverse complement strand
CAGATAGGTGTGGTGTGAGTTGGAGCAGATGGGTGTGTATGAGTGGGGCAGATGGGTGTGGTGTGAGTGGGGCAGATCGGTATGGTGTGAGTGGGGTAGGTGGATGTGGTGTGTCTGTGTGGAGCAGATGAGTGTGTCTGTGTGGAGCAGATGGGTGTGGTGTGAGTGGGGCAGATGGGTGTGTCTGTGTGGAGCAGATGGGTATGTCTGAGTGGGGCAGATGGGTGTGTCTGTGTGGAGCAGATGGGTGTGTCTGAGTGATGCATAGGGTGTGGTGTGAGTGGAGCAGATGAGTGTGTCTGTGTGGAGCAGATAGGTGTGGTGTGAGTTGGAGCAGATGGGTGTGTATGAGTGGGGCAGATGGGTGTGGTGTGAGTGGGGCAGATTGGTATGGTGTGAGTGGGGTAGGTGGATGTGGTGTGTCTGTGTGGAACAGATGGGTGTGGTGTGAGTGGGGCAGATGGGTGTGCGCCCCCCCCGATTTTTCTCCCCTAATTTTTAGTCGTATCCAATTCCCACCCATCAACTTTTGCCTTCCCTATTATACGACCACCACCGATCAGGGAGGGGCGTAAGCATGCACACGCCCCCTCCATGACATGTAATGCTGCCACCCGCCTCTTTTCGAATTGTTGCACATGCGTATTTGAGGGCGGCCTAACACACTCAGGGACAGCGCTATCCGACCCCTCGTACGAATGAGCTCTCAGACGCCCATGATTGGCTGGTGATTGCTGTGGGTGACAGGGAAGTGAGCGTATGCCATCCCTCCCTCCCATGAGAGCTCGGCCAATTAGCTCCCATGGACTCCAGGCCATGGATGGCTGTGGCATCAATCCGGATTCGAACTTGCGATCTCCGGGTTGATAGTTGTGCACCTTGTCGATGCACCACTCGGGAGCCCTTAACTTTTGAAATTATACCACTGTACACTCTTTCCCTTCTAATTTCTGTCTCTTTTCTGCTCATTCTCTCAGGATGGACAGTCTCGGACTGTCCGACAGTTCCAGTTCACTGATTGGCCGGAACAGGGAGTCCCCAAATCCGGCGAAGGTTTCATTGACTTCATTGGCCAAGTGCATAAAACCAAGGAGCAGTTTGGTCAGGATGGTCCCATCTCAGTCCACTGCAGGTACACATGCGCACACACACACACACATACACACACACACACACACACATACACAATATAACTTCAGACTGATGATTGTGATTCATGCTGGAGGCTTGACTGTCGAGTACACACACTCCAACAAACACTTTTCTCATCAGTGTGCTTTAGATCTGGTAATGGTGTCATCAGACATGATTCGCACACTTCCAGTCCATTAGCCTTCAGCAGCATCTCTTTTTATTCTGTATAAGATCTATTCAGGATTGAGAGGGTTACCTTAAAATCTTATTCTGATACAATTACTAATTACCTGTAGTAAAAAAAAGTCCTAATCAAATTATCATAATAGCTAATGATCAGTTTGTGTTCTTTCTGGATTACCTCAGTCTTAAACATGTAGATCATGATGGCATTTTCACAGCTGGAAATCATAATCGCCCTGAGCTGTGATGTTACTCCCCTTTTCTGCTTTAAAGATAAAATAACTAGAATTTCCACTCAGTGAAGGCCATGATGATGAATTGGAAACTTTAAGATGACCTATGTTTGCACTTGAGATCAGAGTGGTGCTGTGAGACTCGTGAAGCTAGCATGCAATCTCTCTTGAGTCATGAATGACTAACTGTTTACTTGAAATAGGCTGCCGCCACCTTGTGGAAGGATGATGAATTACGTTTCATGGTAATGGTCGCTGCAACGAATGTACGATAATCATATTCTTTAAAAGCTCTTGCAGGCTACACATAAAATGATTTGGTGGGCCGGATTTGCCCTGCGGGCCTTGAGTTTGACACCTGTGGTAAATAGTGTATGCTCAGAATGTATAATTGTGTTTTAGTGCTACTGAGATGGAAATGTAATCTAATTTGTCTCCATATGAGGTAATTGATTCAAATAGTGGCTGCCTCAATACAAAGATGTTAGTATAAATGGTTCAGGCAGAGACATGGAATTTCCACTATTCTTCGCATTCCCACAAAAGATTGATAATGATACTTACATTAAATCACAAGTTATGCCATAAGGTAGTGCACTTTAAAGAGTTTTCATATAAAGAAAATCTTACTGTTGTTTTTCAGTCAATTGTGTTTTGCTGAAGTTATGTAGCGTGCCCCACAGCTCAAGGCCCAAGTTTACATCTGTGCACTGTTTCAAATATTATAGAATATATTTAATATTTTGGCAGCATGGTGGCGTAGTGGTTAGCACATCCGCCTCACAGCAAGAAGGTCCTGGGTTTGTGTCCTGGGCTCGGTGAGTGTATTTCTGTGTGGAGTTTGCATGTTCTCCCTCTGCTGGCAGAGGTTACCTCTGGGTTCTCCGGTTTCCTCCAACAGTCCAAAGACATACACATTAGGCTAATTGGCTGTTCCAAATTGCCCCTAAATGTGAATGTGACTGTCTCTACGTGTGAATGGTCTGGCGAGCTGCTCAAAGTTTACCCCCGCTTCACCCACATTTGACTGAGATGGGCCCCAGCCGCCACGAGACCTCAAGATCGAGGATAATGTTTGTTTGGAAAATGAAGTGAAATGAATAACAGTCATTTTTAACATGTATTCAGTCACTCCCCAAGCCTGGATCTATAGCAGCACTATTTCACATGCGAAACAACACTGCACAGCCTACATTACAACAGTAATCCCACACGCC
>JAQMYF010000002.1:23654151-23659151 GCA_030014195.1 Neosilurus mollespiculum | reverse complement strand
TTCCACAATTTGAGAGATTCATGGTGATCTTGAGGGAACTTGATGTATTTGTGATGATCGTAGCAAAATTTACAGTCATTACGATGTATTATGAATTAACGCCAGTTGTGATAAAAAGTGGGAAGCGTGGTAGAGTGTAGTAGGGCTTAACAGACCTTAACGGAGGGTAACAGAACTTGATGTGCCAGCATAGGAGATCATGATGTATCTGGCAACAAGATTCCTTCAGGTTTCATCTTTTGGATGCACCCTGCCTCCTTTTTACCCCAATCATGCTCCAAGCGCGCTTATAAATCGTGGAGCTTTTTTGAATCATAAGGCACATTGTTCCCCAGTGTAAACCCAGGGTTATGTACATGTCATCACAAAACATTCATCGTTCATTTTCTGAACCGCTAAATCCTAATTATGGTCGCGGGGAGGCTGGCACCCATCTCAGCTGACTCTGGGCGAGGGCAGAGTACACCCTGGACAGCTCGCCAGGCCATCGCAGGGCAGAAACACGCTGATGGCAATGCAGCCTACTCATGACAAAAGTCAGCAATGGTTCTTTTACATGCCTCTCACCACAGACAGTGAGAGACATGAGAGGCCTTTGATAACCCAGTTTCATCGCAAAACATACAAAATCTTAATGAAATCAAAATTACTCCCACCCGTAATGAAAAAAGGGGTTATCAGTGCACGCTGAGGTGGAACCTTAATGCTCTGTATCTTCTAATATGGAAAATGTGGATATAATTGACCTTTATAAATGATTTAATCTACGTAATAAACGATAAGTATCTTACAGAAGATTAAAGATGCATAAGGCGTATGCTTGATGGTGCCTTTAATAAAGTTTAGTACCCTTATTTCTGACAATGAACCTCGTTTTCTTTCTTTAATTGTTGGAATTTAATTTTGCATAAAGGTTCAAGAAGGTTTTCAGACCTGTATAGAAGAAAATGTCTAAATTAAATTTTATATGTGTTGTGTGTGTGTGTGGGTGTGTGTGTGTGTGTGTGTGCTACCATAAAAACAGTCCACGTTTCTAAGTATATGAGCAATTCTATTTCATTTTGCTGTTTTTACAGGATGAGTACCAGTTTTGCTACCAGGCAGCTCTTGAGTATCTAGGAAGCTTTGATCACTATGCAACGTAAAAAGCCATCTCCTCCCCACCCCACCCCCTGCCCAGTGCCCCCTCTACAGCCTCCTGAGCCATAAAAACCTGCCTAAACCTGCATAATTGAACCAGTGACAACACTACAGACAACAACAACAAAAATGAATCCAACATAAGAAAAAAGAAGTAAACCCTGCTGTGAAATTAAACTAAAACTACAGTGTATTTGGCAGCAGATTCCAGAACCATCATTAAAACAGTGCGATCCTAATTGGACAGAGCCCAAGCTGAGGCAGATGGAAGGATCAGCTCAGAAATCAATTCCCAGTATGTCCTCAATCACGAGACGGAACCAAAAGTATTGGCTCAGGCAGCGGGGTGGGAATGATCTGTCGGACCATTTACTTTACCTCAAGTGTTCTGATGTGGAGGATATTATTAAGCTAGATGTGGATGTATATCTCCAAATCAATCCTGTAAAGATACAACAAAATAATCAGTGGGTGAAGGAGGAGCTGAATTTCAGGACTTGCCTACATGTGGGTTTCAGAGAATGACCGAAGTGGACTGATTGGTGATGTGACTGAGCTGAGATCCTTCAGTGTTTACAGTGGGCACTTGCCAATTCCGATTGTTTCTTAACTTGTTGGTTCAAGAAGTTTTAAGCAGAAAGTATCAGGGGTTGTTATTGACGTAGGCAGGAATTTTATCTACAGTCTCTACAATCACATCCATGTCAAGACATCAAGACCACTCATGTTCATCTTTTACAAAGCGCTAATTCCCCACAAGTCGTTTTGGTGCTTTTATTTTTTGGGACAAGCTAGCCAATGTCATCAGAACACGCCAATGTAGCTTCGTCTTGAAACCGTATGGAGGCAACTGGAGTGTGACCCTGACAGTATTTTCAGCCAGGAATGTGAGGACCAAACAATTCTCCACAGCGTTTTTTCCTGGATTGTAGTGTATTTTACCTGCGACTGGTTTTCCCACTGCCATGTGCTTCAGAACCTGGTAGACATGGACCACCGACAACACGACACACATGGAATCATGGAATTGGTACTCCACTGACCAACGTTCACCATGATTCATTGCCTTGAATCTGGAAAAGCTTTTTCCTTAGACAAGAAAGATCTTATCTTGTGACCAACCCGACAGCGAAAAAGATCAGACGTTCCTGACAGCAGTCAACACCATGACAGTTGCTCTTGGGCTCCAAGAAAACCTTTCAGGCCCATCACTTCATCATGTCTTCGTTGGCCGGTCACGATACATCTACGTACTTAAACAACATCGACAAACAGGAAATGATGGTACAATTTAACATGTGCATCTCAGAACTTTTAATTAAGACTTGAACATATATGTGTATGAAAGGAAGAGAGGAAACTTCCTTTATTCTATGGATAGGTCAAAATGGTGTGTGTGTGTGTGTGTGTGTGTGTGTTGGAGAAATGCTTGAACAGCGGAGTGTTCAGATTAGTGTGCAACGGAAGATAGTGATTGCAATGTGGAAGGAGCCGTGTGTAGTCTTTTCTTATTTCCAAAAAGCCTTATTGTTGTAACGTTACACAAAATTACATTGTTGTTGTATTATTATTATTATAATTATTATTATTATTATTATTACCGTTAACATAATTTCACTTTAATTTTACCTGTTTAGTTTTGTAACATACAAATACTGTACTCATTTTTTTAAATAGGAGGAGAAAGAGTTGGTTTTGTTCATATGTTAAAAGACATTCTATTTTTTCACTATAGAAATGTGGAATGTGGTTGTGTGTGTTTATATTTATGCATACACACTCACATGCACAGTATATTTAAATGCAAAATACAAAGATGTATCCAAACCTTAGTATGGTTAGCATTTTTTCCTGTAATTTCATTTCACTCTTGACCATGTAATCCTTTGTTTGATTTTTTTGTTTGTTTGGTTGGTTTTTTTATCAAGATTTGTTGAATCATGGATACTTTCATGCAGCTTAGCCTCATTTTTATTGCTCAAAAAGGTATGAACTCGTGGATTTGATTTTTATTCTTATCATTATTAGTAGTGTGAATTTTTTTTAAAGAGTAGGATTTCTTAACACTGACTTGAAAATTAACTTTTTTTATTTTTACCTTTTTAATTATTCATGAACTATATCCAATGTTTTAAAAATGAATTTTCACTTTTTAGTTTATTTTTTATTTTATTTCATTGTTTTGTTTTTTATTTTGAACTCACAAGACTGATCAGCGGCTTGTTATGTATGAACAATGATCCTGAACACGATGTGTAAATATACAAATCAAGATTATATGTATTTGTATAATTTGACCCACATGTTTTTGTCTGAACAATAATGAATTCAAGTTCAGTGAAAAAATAAAACAAGCTATTCAGCTTTCAATGAGGAACTTGGTTTTGTAGTAACAACCTTCATCTCTAATCCCTTTACCTCTCTCTCCCTCTCTCTCTATCTCTATATACTTTTTATTTGTCATCCACTGAGCTCATCGTTCAGTTCCTTTTTTCGCATTAACAGTTTTTTTGCTCCTTTTTTGAAGGCTCTTGTGCTTCGTGCACTACTTAAACATGAAGACATAAAGGAGTGACTGTACAAATTTGCCTTGAATGAATGTGAATTCACTGGTGTGTGGAATCACATCACAGCCAGTGCGATCAGTTTAGTGGGACTCATCTCTCAGCACTGCCCATTTATTCATTCTCCTGTTTTAACTGCTCCAGGCTGAATTTCTAAGCTCAGTCTGTACACTTGCATACTATGTTTTCATTTTACTTTTTTTTTAATAATTATGTTTTTATTTTGTTTTGTCTTGTTTTTTTGTTGTTCCTGGAATTTTTTTTTTTTTTTTTTTTTCTTGTTAAAGTTTGGAAGGAGAGAGAATTCTGGAATCTGGAAATTCCAGCGCTGCCTTGGGAACTGGAGTTTGACTTGTTACTCCATGAAATGCTCTTCTATTCAAATGCACAGACTTATCTCTTGAGCTCCGAGTAAAAATGGCAGAAATCTTGGACATTTGAGGAATCTTGGGACTTTTTGACCTTGTGTTGGATATCTGATGACATCGACCAAACGTCTGACAAGACACTTCAGATTGATTAGGGAAAGTATCGACTCCCACGCCACTACACATATAAAAATAAAAAGCATATTGACGAAAAAAATAAAAAGAAACAAACAAAAAAGAAGAAAAGCCAAAATTCAGAAATGAAAATGTTTGTCTTTGTACGAAAGCCAAGTGATACTGCTTTCAAACTGTTACTTCTAACGGAAACAATAATTGGTTTAAAAACCACTGTGTATGTAGATATGTTGACTTTGTATTAAAGAAATGTTGTCTGAAAGTGTTGTAATCTGTTATTTACCGTCCACATTCACAATTTCTTTACTAGCACACAAGTTTAATTATCCATTAGTTTTGCTGTTAACTAACATTTTTACTTAATTTAATCTGCAGAATACACATAAATAGGGCTAACTAACCACAGGTGCATTACTTGATTGCAGTCATGCATTTATGCTGGTAATGTCTGATTCATGTCTGCCTGCAGAGGGCGCTCAGTTACGCCCTGACTGCTGCACTAACTGATAAGTTACTCATGATACAAATGAAACTCATGATACAAATACTTAAGAAGCCAAACTACTGTAGCTAACGACTCTACAATTTATTAAGAAAAAACGCTAAGATTACCGAAGCTACTTTCTCAAATTGAAACACAGCCATATTGTCATTTTAGTGTACAGCTAATTCATTGCACAAAATGAATATTCATAAAGAGATTCTGCTTTTCTATTATTCATTCATTCATTTTCTGAACCACTTAATCCTAATTAGGGTCGTGGGGAGGCTGGCGCCCATCTCAGCCGACTCT
>JAQMYF010000002.1:23599986-23617575 GCA_030014195.1 Neosilurus mollespiculum | reverse complement strand
GTTGTATGTTTTGATGGAAGCATGTATTTTCCTAGCTGCAAACTCATTTTTCCGCCTTGGGACAATAAATATACTTTGGACTTTGAACTTTTGAACAAGATGCATCAAAACCTTGGTTGTATCTTTTAAACATGTTTGTCAGCAGAAGGGATTAACACTGCTTGTAAGGGTATTATGAACCAGGGGTATTATGAACCATTATGATTCTGATAAGTCTGCTGGTGCTGTGTACATCCCATGCTTCCCTGCTTTGATCACATGATTAGTCAGCTTCCTGATTTGGTGTCACGTGCCTTCCTTGCACATACAAGAGGAATTCTATGGACAAAAGTGTGTTTCCCACAAAAACCTAAATCTTGTTATCATAATGGTAATTGCTTCTTTAATCTAATTTTACAAAAAATTAAGACTTCATTAAACAGTTCAGTGGATATTCATTCATAAATCAGATATGTTTCAAATGGCAGAAAAATGGACACACATTCGGTTGGGCTGCCACACACACTGGGGCACCCGGAGAGCAGTAGGGGGATAGGTACCTTGCTCAAGGGCAGTGGTGGCTTAGTGGTTTAGGTGATGAGTTACTGATCTGAAGGTCAGCGGTTCAATCCTACTATCACCACTGTTGCGCCCTTGAGTAAGGCCCTTAACCCTCAATTGCTCAGTTGTATAAAAATAATAATTGTAAGTTGCTCTGGATAAGAGCATCTGCCAAATGCTGTAAATGTAATCTTGGAGAAAGGGAAGGTGCAGCTCACTCCCCCACCGCCGCACATTTTTCTGGCTGGTTCAGGAATCAATCCTTCAGCAATCCTTCGGTCACAGAACCCCTTCTCTCAACCATTAGTCTATGGCTGCATAAAATGGGCTGTTATGAACCATGGTAACAACAGATAACATAAATTTCTGAACTTTGAATAACTTTAAAGAATAAACTTAAAGGATAAAATAGCTTTGTAGCATCAGGTCATCAAAATGAGGATCTTTAATGTTTAAAAATGCTAAAAGTGGCAAACCAGTAACTTTTTATTCTTTAGATATTAATAATTCAAATGTTGAACTAAAGGTAATGGAGTTGCCAGCCTGTAGTTCTTTGCCAGGCTTTTTTTTTCTATGTAAACATTACCTGATCAGGTAGACTTGATGATATCAAGCCATACTTTCTTTGTGTAAAAAAGAATTCATAAATAATTTGTCAGATTATATGTTTATTATAATTCATTCATTCATTCATTCATTTATTTTCTATGCTGCGTAATCCTAATTAGGATCGTGGGGAGGCTGGCAGGATACACCTTTTTATTATTTCTTTTAAACTTTTTTAAATTATTATTTCCAGTTACAATAAATTAAAAAAAGATTTTAGAAAATTTCTATATGATTGCAGACCTTGGGACCACACTGTACATGTGCTTTAGTCCACTATTTGCTTGTATAATAACCTCCATTTTTTTTTGGAGCATAACATGCAGTTCATCCCATAGTTGATAACTGAGATTAATATCAGAGCTGTTGGCAAAGTTGGCATCAAGCCATGTGTACATGGAGTTCACTTTGCACATGGGTATTTTTCATGCTGGAACATGCATAGTACCAGTGAAGAGAAACTACAACGATCTGCAACAATACCTCCAAGATACAAAACAACAACCAGTAATTCTGTTCTATTTGAACAGGACAAGGTATTATATTATATAGTGTATATATTTTATATATAAGTATATATTGTATATAGAACAAGTTCTTGTAATTTCTTTGCTATATGGGTAGCGTGGTGTTTCAGATATTAATACTGTTTACTCACATCATGAAGGTTCTGGGTTCCAACATTGTGACCAGTGGAGGCCTTGCTGTGTGGAATGTGCATGTTCTCCCCATGCTTGAGGGTATTTCCTCTGGGTACTCCTCCCACAGTCTAAAGACAATTGTGTCTGTGTTAATCCCTGCCTTTCATTCTGAATCAGCTAGGATTGGTTCCAGTTTCCCTGCAACCCTAAACATGAAAAGCGGCAGAGATAAATAAACGAATTGATGTTCAGGCGTGTATTATCCCTGCAATAAATTGGTGACTTGTTCATGGTGTACACTGCCTTTTGTCCACTAACTTTCAGCTGGTATTGGCTCCAGCTTTCCTCTTATCCTTAACAAATTCGTGGTATAGATTTTGGACGGAAGGATGTTACTTTTTTGGTTATAATTTTTTTTTATTTAAGCATCAAATTATTAATTTATTTAAAGGGGTTATTATCAGCTATTTAAAAAATTGCTTTGCAGTATTGAATTAATACGATTAGTAATTTAATTAATAATATTTTAATGATTTTATAATAATTTCACATTATTTATGATAATATTTGATATGTGTACTTTTGTGGGCTTTCAGCTGCCTGCAAGGTTTAAATAACCCTGATTTCACAAAAACTTTTCATGACTATGACAGTGCACATTGTTCTTTGGTTAACTACAGGCATTATTTAAAGGCATTGATGAAAATTTCCCAGAATCAATACGCCTGGACTGAAAAAAGAAAAGAAAAGCTATCTGAGAGAACAAATGCAACAAATTCCCCAAATGGTACCAGCAATAACCAGATCTTGACAGGATAATGTTTCAGATACACATTTGGATGGCTTTCTGTCTTTCGCTTTTGGCCACAGAGTTCAGGATTTTCTACTGTGGAATCACATTATACTCTTTCAGGATAGTCAGACTCATTTGAGAAAAGGGCAAGAAAAAAAGTCACACAAGTCATCAGTATGTCCAGCTCTCAGATCTGCACATCTCTACACTCTGCTCAAAACAGATCAGTTTCCAAAGCTTGGTTTTCATGTTAGTATCACCATCAATTATTATTTTCTAAATTGCTTACCAGGGGCAGCATGGTGGCATAGTGATTAGCATGTCCGCCTCACAGCAAGAAGGTCCTGGCTTCGATTTCCAGGCTTGTGTGTTTCTGTGTGGAGTTTGCATGTTCTCCCTGCACTTGAGGCAAATTGGCTGTTCCAAATTATCCCTCGCTTTGAGTGTAAATGGTTTGGCAAGCTATTCAGGGTGTACTCCACCTTCGCCCAGAGTTGACTGAGATAGGCTTCAGCCTCCTCGCACTCCTAATAGGATTAAGCAGTTCGGCAAATTAAGTGAGTGAAAGTGTTACCCTCACTGCTTCAAATACCAATTTGGCGACCAGCAAGCCAACAGCAACATTACTACCATATTACTGAGAGATGCATTTAATCTAGATCTTACACTTGTAGCAATGCTGCTGCCCAACACTGGAAATGAAACAGTATTTGAAAAGAACTGATTTTTGTGGAGTTTTTGGCCTTATTGGCTTTCCACACAGAGCAGCCTTGTGGGACGCCCCAACAGAGAAGGGGCAGGGACATTACAGAACAGATCAGAAGCAACAAGCCTCCAAACTAATACTGTCCAGAATAGGATTAAGAAACATCACGTAAGGTAATAATAACACTATGTTATTCTCAGGTTGTTGTTGTTTATTTATGGATATTAAACCTTAGTGGCTGAAGTATTTCTTATCATATACTGTATGGTTCTTGTTGCATTTAGACTTTTTTTGCAGAAAATGAGTTCAGATTGATGAAAGCTTATAACAGGAATGAGTAGACTATTCAGGCATAATAATAATAATAATAATAATAATAATAAGTAACAGACTTTATTGTAGCAGTCTATAAAGTTCAGCTCAATAAGATTGAGATAAGAAGATAAGAAATCACAAAACCATCTGAGGATCATAGTTTAGGTTCTTGCAATCCCGTTCAAAATACATACTTTCTGCCGTTTGTTTGTTTGTTTGTGTCAGATTTTATTTCTTTTTTTAAATTTTTTTTTTTAATTTCATTTTTTTTTCGAACAAAGTCAGACTGTAAACAAAATGGATTTCTGCACCCTACATATGATTTCTTTCCTATTCCTGTGGAATGTTCTTGGTGTCTAATTAAATAGCTAGTATATTAAATAGCAAAAATAATGCTTTACCCTGAAACACATCAAATATGTTTATTCCATAATGTAAGGCGTCTAGTGACCTGTGTTAATAGAAAGATGGCTCCAAAATATCGATAGAAGGAAAAAGAATGATGTTCATGAAATATATCTATAATGAGGGGGTCAGTGGAATATATTTTATAGTTAAAAGGCTTTCTGGCTACAATAACTTGGTGGGTGGTTTTTTTAACACTAACACTATCTGACAGCGGCTTGGCAGCCGAGTACCCAGCAAGTTGTAATGCAGCGTGTTCTGACACTTTTCTAGTATAGCCAGCATTAATGGTTCTCTAGGCCTCACTGGTTCCTGGTGTTCGTTGATGTGTGAGAGACCAAGCAGATTCGATCAGTTCCAAATTGAGTAATTTAATTAAACACATCAGAACAATTACAATACATGTGATCTTGCATGTGGCCGCGTTTCACAAAGTCTGAGTTGATCTGAGTCTCCAGCAATCAGACAATGTCAACCCTGTCTGCTCTCCAGTCCTAAGTCTTTATCCTCTTCGGAGCGTTTACAGCCTGTTGATTAGTTCTGTGTGTATGTGTGCGTGTGAATACACGCACACATACACACAGAACCAATCAACAGGCTGTGTGTATGTGTGCGTGTGAATACACATGACATAGAATCTCCATCCAAACTGATGCTCTCCCATAGCCTTTAACCTCTAGCAAAGCCATCATATGTCTGCAGGCAAACAAGGGCAAAACACAGCATAATTAAAAGCATACATCATTTTACGGATGCTATGCAAACACACTCAATAAAAGTTGACAGATTTACAGAGGCGAAGACTCCAAGTTCATGTAAAAGAATTTTGGGGTTTTCTATACCCATTAGCTTGTCTGAAACTAAGAGAGTGTTTAACTAAGAGACTTCTTTTCATGGAATGTGTTTATGTTTTACCCAAATGCAGCATGGAAACAAATAATATATAAAATTGTGAATAAAAGAATACAACTTCTTCAAATTCTGTCAGCACCCTTGTCATTCTGGACAGTTCACTGCTTGTCATTCCTTGGAACACCTTTGGAAGGTACTTACTATTGCAACCCAGGAACACCCCACAAGACCTGCCATTTTGGTGATGAATAGACCCAGTTGTTTTGTCATCACTATTTGGACCCTGTCAGAGTCATTCAGATCCTTACACTTCATGGTCCAAACAAATCAGTGCATGCAATGCAAAATAAGCCTTTTTGTGATCTATTCTCACCTTCTTATTGCTATCACCAGCACAAATTATACAAGCAAGGGCAAATAAACAAAATTTTATAAACGGTTAGATGGTTAAAATAAGCATGGCTGGTTTCAAACCCTGCATGTTAAAAGTGTTTCATGCACCAGCACGTCGCCAAACTACCCGAACTACCAGTATGTCAAGAGAAGAGTGGATAATCTATAGTTGTATTCTCTCTCCAAAAGCATTGCTATGCCCATGCCAGTGTGTGTCAACATGGCTGTATGTTTGGGCTGTGTTTTATTGTAACATTCAATTCAGTGTTTACATGATACCTGTTCTGAGTCCTGCTACATTGAATTGGGCAAATTCTAATAGAAGCATCTGATATATAATAGAAGCGTTGGGCACTAGGGCTGCGGTTGATGCTATTACTGAGTACCCTATTAAGGGCACTTATAAAGGGAGCCAGTTGATGTGTGGAAGTGACCCTAAAAAGGCCTCACGTCTTGCTTCTAGTAATTCGAGCTGTTTGCATGCATCAAAGGAACCTTATGAAGTCTGATAAGGCTCTAAACACTTTTAGGTTGTAGTATGAAAATGTGTTGAGTTATTTAGAAACAGCTGCAGTGGACTTTATCTGTTTGTAAGGAAGTTCTAGTTTGATTAAGCCTGTCAGGGCTCTAGCCATGCTTTTTGGAAAGAAAAGATGTCAGAATGTGTTAAACCTGTTAAAATCATTTTACATATTACACCAGAACCTGGAGAGGGTGTTTTTAATGTTTTTTTTCTCCAAACCCCTGGAATTAAGTTATTAGGAAATTGCTATGCAAATCTCAGCGATTGCTGTACAAAAAAAGATGAACATTTCGGACCCTGTACTTGCTTTTTTCCCCTGCCTCCAGCACATGAAGTCTGAGAAGTGACTGTTCATTTTCTGCCTAAGCAGGGGCCACTGTAAAGATATAATGTTATTTACTTCACCAGTCAGTAGTTATACAGAGACATATGAAAAGTAAATAGATACCCCTCATTACAGAGCTTTATCTGTGAAACTCATGTGATCAAACTTGTTCATAAATTTTTATTTCCTATTTCATATTACAGCATATAAATTGTTTTAAGCCAATAGCTATGCCACAAACAAAAGAGTTGTCTGATTTCCAAAGAGAGCGTATTGAGGTTCAGTATGGGGGTGGACTTAGCCAGATGCGATTGCACAAAACCTTGGGATTCCTCTTTCCACAGTCCACAGAGCGATTGTACAATTCACCAGCAAAGGCAAGGAATTAACAGCATCCCGCTAAGGTCGACCTGGGCTTGCTGACAGGTGTCTTCGGACTGCCAAGCGGACTGCTGAAAGTAATTCCCATTGTAATGCGTCTGATGTTGCAGAGAATCTCAGAGTAAGTCGAAGTTCTGCTGTGAGGTATCTCCATCAACTTGGCTTCTGTGTACATGTATACGTGTTTGATTATTTTTAATTTGATGTTATGGTTGAACGATGTCCAACATCAGTGTTTACAGAGATGATTAATAGGAGGAACAAGCATGCGACAGGTAACAATTAGATTTTAGTTTATATAAGCAATAATTTCTTGAATCTGGTCAAACATGACCTTCAATTTGTTTATCTGAATATTTATTCTGAGCTTGATCTTTTGACTAAAAGATCCATCATTAATAGGGCTGCATCGTGCCAAAGTCCACTTTTGTCCTGTAAACACAGAAATAGGCTCTTAACCATGTAGCCTGGGTTACCCAAAAAAGGAAATCCTACTGAAAATACACAGTTCACTGAAAATAAGCATTACAAGTGATGGACCCATTCCAATTGTTTTAGCTGGTTCACAAATATTTTGAATAATTAGAATTTTTTGGTAATACTCTCTTCTGGTATTGAATTCTTCTCATGTGTACTCCGCGTGCCATGACATATTTGCAGCATGATATTTGTATTTGTAGTTTTGCACTGAAACCATGATATTAATATTACTAACATTCCTCTTGTATGCAAATTAAACCAGACGGATCACAAATACAAAAAAATACAGAAAGGCACTTTTCCAGGTGGACTTTCTCCACCACCCCTTTTTCAGATTAAAAAACCCCAAATGTTTCTCAAAGACAAGCTATCATGATTCATGTTGAATCAAAAGGTTTGAGAGTTTAGTGACACTCATTTTTATTTATTTTTTAAATTTTATAGTCTTTTAATTTTATAATCTTTAGTTAGGACTAAACTATATGTCAGATGTTTTAAAAAAATATAATTCAGATTATGTATTTGTTTGTTTGTATACCTTAGAAATTTTGTACATATTGCAGGCAGATCATACTCTTATCTGATTTGTCTGTTGAAAAATATGTTTGTATGTTATCTTTATTTTCCAGCCTTTTTTCCACGCTTGAAATTTTCCCTTATTGACTCATTCATTCATTTGCCAAAGCGCTTAAGCCATCTAAAGTTGCAGAGAAGCTGAAGGGTACACTCTAAACAGCTCATCAGACCATTACAAAGCCAGTACACCCTTGAACATTCACACTCACACCTAGGGGCAATTTGGACCAGCCAATTAGCCAGATGAACTGTGGAAGGAAACCGGGGTACTCCGAGCAAACCCACACAAGGCCAACCTGATTCTTAACTTATGTTGTTTTTATTTATAGAGCTCACCTATGGCCCATGATAATCTTTCCCTCACCTCAGGAGAAAAAGAATGTGTGTTAAATCAATGCAAAACATTGATTTGATGAAAATTTGGGGGATTTTTTGGTAGCTTGTTTGTTTGATTGTTATTTTTTTTATATGCTGTGTTAATCCTGCAAAAAAAAAAACCCGAAAGAAAGAAAGAAAGAAAGAAAGAAAAGTCTCACTAGCAATATTACTAACATTCTTCATATTAAATACTTTTGAGAAAAACCTAGAAAGAGTTGAGTTAATTGAGAAGAAGTGAAATAAGAAATGTTTGTGATTAATACAGTTCAGTGCAGTTACATTTGTAAAGCACTTTATTACAGTTAACATTGACACAAGGCAGCTTTACATAGTAAACAATGTCTAACTTTCTTTTATATCTTACAGTATAGTCATAGAACTGGACTAAGGTTAGCTTGGTCTTCCTTTCTAATAATAGGTATTTTCTTTCATTACCTATTTCAGTCTTTATAGTGATTAAGCAGAAATCATAGTTTTTTTTTCCCAACAATGCATATTTCTTTATGCAAGTAACCTCTTAAGCCATTGAAGAAACTCTGACAGTCTACACAAAGCAGTCCATCAGTCTCCAAAAAACATGCCACATTCATTAAAGTCATTAAAGTGACACTTTTTTCCCCCCAATTCTGTTATGATAATATGGTGATTTTATGTTTTTGTTGGCTGGTTAGTTTACTGCATGAATGAGCACTGTGTAGAATGGGGCATGTAGTAGTCATGTATAAGCACTTTTTAATTATTATGTGTTTTCAGTTCGGCAAATCTGGAGTAAAGCCCACAGGATGATACAATTACCTGAACGAAAGGACTAATTTGGAGAAGGATCAAGTGTGCCACCATGATGTCAGACAACACAAGCAAAGATGCGTCAAATCTGTCCTTCTGCTTCACCATTAACAAACCCCCATTCAATGTGAACACCACCATCGCTTCAGCCTACTTCTCGGCCGTCTTCTGTGTGCTGGGCCTCATCTCCAACTTTTTTGCCTTTGTGGTGCTGGTCAAGTCCTATAAAAGAACACAAAGCTGCTCTCGCTCGTCCTTCCTTCTCTTCCTAGGTGGTCTCGTGATGACTGACTTCATGGGTCTGCTGGTCACTGGAGTTATTGTGGTCCCTTCCCGTTTTACAGAGTTCAACTGGATAAAGCTGGACCCCCACTGTAACTTGTGCAACTTCATGGGCATGTCCATGGTGTTCTATGGCCTGTGCCCTCTCCTTCTAGGTGCCACAATGGCTGTGGAGCGATGTGTAGGTATCACTCAGCCCTTCGCCCGTTCTGTCAAGATGTCACAGAAGCGAGTATGCACCACAGTGGCCAGTGTTTGGGTGACGGCTGGGTGCATAAGCCTGATGCCTCTGTTTGGTCTGGGCAGCTACCACCTTCAGTTCCCAGGCTCATGGTGCTTCCTGAATATTAGCACTGTGCCAAAGGATATGGCCTTCTGTCTAGTGTTTTCACTGGTCGGGCTGACATCTCTGGCTGTGTCCTTCATTCTAAACACAGTGAGCACTGTTACTTTGCTGCGAGTCTGCTGTCGACAGGACTCCTCCCAGCGCAGGAGAGATTATGAGGTGGAGATGATGGTGCAGCTAATTCTTATTATGGTCATTGCATCTATCTGCTGGTATCCCCTGCTGGTAAGTGTATGACTGTGCAATATAAATGTGAGAAGCCTTGGTTTATTTAAAACAGAACAAAACAAAACAAAAAAACATTATTTGGTATGCACAGGAAAACTGCCCACACTGTGAGACAGGAACTAGGAAAGGAATGTTTGTTTATTCTCTAGACATTGACTTGGAGACTTAAAGGAATCCCATGTAGCAGAACTAAAATGAATCCAAGAATTGAATAGATCCATACTCATATTAGGCAGTTCATACTGTCCGTGAGAATATTTGCCCCTCACTGTCTGTCATCACTGTGAGTTATTCTCAGGCATAGTCCAGCTGGCCTGCTTGGAAGAGATGGGCTTTATGGTTTAGATGGATGACGGCATGGTACGAATGTATGATTACTCACCATGCCCACACACAGAACTTGATCGCAATGACATGCACTTTTAAATTCATTCCAAGATATTTGTGTTAATAACCCAATGGCTTAGGGTCTGATTCTCACCTTATAAATGAACACAAATTGTATTCAGTGAGTCTGTGGGTATCTGTAAATTCCTCACTCAGTGTCAGCCATCTCCATAAAACCCTTCTTATGTGTGAGCCAGTGTGTCACTGCGGCTAAATGGACTCCAAAATAAGCCACTATAAGGAGTGAGATGACCCCACAGAGCCTTAGGGGGACATTGAAGAGAAAAAAACCCTTTGATAAATTGTCCCCATGAGAAAGTTTTCAGTGCACACCTCATGCACACAAGAATCCCGAAGTTTTCTCTTCATTGTCCCCTTACAGGTTCCATAGAACTCTAATAAGCCAATGTTAGAACAGTCTCCACTGTACTGTGTGAGAGCACTTTTCTTCAGCACAAAATGTTGTACTGTGGTCATGTAAACCATACTCAGTCCTGGAATCATGTGGCAATCGGTGGAATGGGGAGGTGCAACAATCGCAACAGCAACCATGCCTTGTGTGAGTATGCCATAAAATGTAACTAGCGAGCCCTCAGTTTCTGAAAAATAAATTGGGATCTCTACGCTATAATTAGATATGTAAAGCTCATAGAAAGGGTTTGGTAAAAATTAGCGCAATAGTTTTCAAAATAGTTTATGGGCTGTTTCATGGTCAGGGTTATCTTTTTAAAATTATACGCGGGACCCCTTTAAGTAGACACTTGCATACTTTATGACTGTCTCTTGTTTATTGTTATATAGAGGAAGAGTAGTCCCAGCTACACTAGTGAAATCTTTTCTCAATCCCGATAAATAGTGTCATCAGAGGAAAATATGGTGCAAATTTTGACCAAGTACAGAATTCGATTCTCTCCTCTGTAATAAAAATAGAAGCTTTCACCTGATAAGATTCTGAATTGCCTCCTAATTACTAACTAACTTTTACTTTTGGAGGGGTATTTTCATACAATCTAGAAAGATGTTCTGCTGCTTGTAAGCTCTATTTATAATCTAAGTGGCTTTGTTGGGACCATTTGTCCATCAAAAATGTCTTCTAGACAAAAAAAAAAAAGTAGACATTACATGTGGAGGACAGAAGTGCTTTTTTCAAATATTAGTTGCTTTTTATAAAGCAGCATAGTACTGTATAGCTTACTGAAAAATATAATTGGGATTGGATGTGAAATACTTTCTGTACGGACTAGCTTGATAAGCATGTTTGTCAAAAAGAGTCTTCTCCGGAAAACCACAATGTTCGTCACTGAAGCTGTTGTTACTGCAGTTAATAATATATACAACTAATGTTGCATGAAACCTGCTCAGATAATGCATTTAGTGAGCTTTTATTCCTAAAGCTGTGAATTCTTTACAGTTCTTATACACTACAAGCAGATGTACTTATTCTAGAGACCTGGCTGTACCTGTTATACTTTCACCCAGTGTAATTTAGACACCATTAGACCTGTAGCTCTGATACTTCACGCAAAAGGTACTCTATCAATTGCCCCATGCACTTGGAAGTGGGTTGACAGGGCTTTCCTCTGAGTGTGTTTTATCAAATTGAAAAGATGCAGGCAGCTGGCTTTACATGCTGTACATTGTTTATCGTGCTTATATTTAAGCATAACACAGCATACTGTTTATACACTACATACTGTGTGGGCATATTCTTGATTTATGATAGCTTAAAATATATGCTACTTATTAACCAAGGTCAGTTCAGGAAATTCTAGACTGAGACTTTGACCGAACAATGGGGGGTCAATGCATCAAGGCTAAGGTCTGGAATTTCCGTTACTGACTGAACTAACAAGCTTAACTTCTTTATTATATGGCATTTTTGTAACACCCCCTGAAAAAAAAAAGAAAATGCAAAGGAACTAGAAATTGATGCTTAAGTCTGGTAGCCAAGAGCTCAGCAGGGGAGATGTAACTCTATACATTGGGCAACCGAAAGCTCTGTTGTGAAGTTCATGCTGGTTGTGAAATACTTATATGAATTAATTTTCACTCATGTTAAAAAGCAACCAGCAGTAAATATAATGTGATACCAAATAATGAGTGGGACACACAGGAAAAGAAAAAGTGTTGTGTTTTGGTGTTTTGGTTCAACAGCCAATTGGATTGCACATATTGTTGTTGCCATATAATAAATCTTTTTACAGCAGTTCTTAGGAATTTGTATTAGCATTAAATGCTGCCACGTAGGTATATACCGTGTGTTTTCTAATAATGTATATGTATACAATGATGACATAATGATGACTGCTTTAAATTTAGTTGGAGGGGTTTTGGCTCCATACTTTCTGCTTGAGCAGCACTGAGAAGGCTGTTTTCAGGAAATGTGCTATGCTCTGGAAGTGCAAAGATATAACCATGTTGGGTGCTCATAAACTGGAAGATTCATCTCCGGTGGTGGGACGCACAGGAAGCCATTTTCTGTAACCCCCAGATACACAGCACTCATGCCACATGTTAAATTTATATGTATATAAAATATCTACCAATGAAGCCCAAATTTGTCAATTTGTATTAAATCTGTAATCAAATAGCACTCTTCATATTACACTGAATAAAAAATAAATGCTAAAATAAATATGATGAGGTGAACTACATATTTTGTGGGGCTCCTCACCTGTTTTTATTCATTCACTAACCTACTTATTTGCCAAACCTTTTAATCCTACTAGGGTCGTGGTGAGGCTGGAGCCTGTCTCAGCTAACACTAAGAAAGGTGGGGTCCAAGCTGAATAGCTCGTCAGACCATCGTAGGGCAACACAGACACAACCATTCACACCATTCACACTCACAACCACACCTAGGGGCAATCTGGAACAGCCTTTTAGCCTATTGTGCATGTCTTTGGACTGTGGGAAGAAGCCGGAGTACCTATAGGAAACCCACGCAAGCACAGGGAAAAGATGCAAACTCTACATGGATGTGGCCGAGCCCAAGAATTGAACCCAGGATCTTCTTGCTGTGAGGCAGATATGCAAGAACTACGCAACCTGTTTTTAAGCAGAGCAAAATGATTATTGTTTATGCTATGATTAGACCTACAAAATTAGCAATGTCAGTTATTTAATGCATTTGGATTGTAATGACAAAACATTTATCATTTAGATTTTTAATTTAAACCATTAATAACTACACCGCCACTGGAATCTGAAAATTTGAAACTCCTGTTCTTTTCATTGTGTTGATATATGGGGGATGGAAATTGCCACATTTGTGTGTTTGGATGAATCACAACATTAAAATGATCCAACACATGTAAACAATTTTAATCAAAATATTGACCAATATTTCACCTCAGGACTTCACCAGTTTCTTTTCTGACGATATGTAGGCATATCACAAATGTTTGTGATCTGTGATCAGAACAAATCTGTCACATTATATGGTGTCCCGACCCAACTCATTTTCATCATCATAATGCAGTATTTTTCTCCATGTTGTGGTTGAAACTAATGACTGAAAGTAAGTTGTCTCTCTGTGGCATTCAGAAAGCTATGCATGACTGCTGACCTCAGAATCCATTAGGAAATGTGCATCCAGGATGGCCAACCGAGTGTGCGGATTTTTCTGGCATTGTCTAACCATGTTTCCCCTGGACAGATTTACATTCTGAAGACTGTTTTTTCTGATGAAGCTGTCGACCCCCATTTTGCTCTGTTCTGTCTTCGAATGGCCACCGTCAATCAGATATGTGACCCCTGGATTTACATCCTCTGTCAGGAGTCTAGACTGAGGCGAGTAGATTAATCCAGATTAACAATGACTTGCACTGACTCCGACTAAATGACCAGACTGAGGGGAATCAACATGGCTTCCTTGCTACTTGCTAGCATATTAGCTAGGCCAGGGTCTTCAATATCATCCAAAAAGGCCCAGTGGGGTGTTCATGCCAGTGAAATAGGAGGCACAAGTTGAATGGATGTTCAAGATAAATTGGGTAAACAAGTGGAATCAGGTGTGGCTCCTGTTTGATTGGAAGAAAAACCTTCAGAATTTGAAGGCCCTTTGTGGATGAGGTTGAAGACCACTGGGCTAGCCCGTAGTGCTTCATTCTATACTGTGCACTTGAGCTTCCATGGCTTTTAAAAGTTTCATCTCAAATAATGCTTCTTAACTCATATTATAACTCATAATCCTTTTAATCCTTCTTTTCAGCAAGAGAGAGAGAGAGAGAGAGTGTGTGTGTGTGTGTGCGTGCGTGGGTGTGTGGGTGTGTTCTTCAGGAAATCAGCTCTTTAAGTAAAGCAACTAACTGGTTTTCAATACAAAAGAAAATCAGTTACAAAAACATTTCCTACATCGAATGCAATCAGGTAAAACTTGTTTGTAGTCTGAAGTTTGCTAGTCCATAATGCTGCAAAACAGGGGTTTTTTTTTGTTTGTTTCTTTGTTTTTTGTTTGTTTGTCTGTTTGTTTGTTTTGTTTTTTTTTTTTTTTTTTTGCGACACCCCATGACATGGGACTTCAGATAAAGAACAAGCTGTGATGCAAATGTTGGCTAGCTAGCTAAAACCAGTCGAGAACCACAAGTATGAACCTGTTGAAAAATACAAATAGAACAAGAAAAAAAAATGTTTTTTTCTTATGCTGTCATTTACTTTAATGCAAGTTCACCATCATCACTGTCACTCACTCTCTCACTAATTTTCCAAACCGCTTACTCCTACTAGTGTCACAAGGAGGCTGGAGCCTATCTCAGCCGACACTGGGCAAAGGCGGGGTACACAATGAACAGTTTTTCATACAATCATAGGGCCAACACACACACACACACACACACACACAACCAATTGGAACAGCCAATTAGCATAATGTTCATGTCTTTTGACTGTGGGAGGAAACCGGAGTACCCAGAGAAACCCATGCAAGATCATGCAAACTCCACAAATAAAGGCCCTCAGTGAGCTTGGGACTCAAACCTATGACATTCTTGCTGTGAGGCAGATGTGCTAACCACTATGCCATCATGGTGCCCCCAATAAAATATTTCTGCTTTGAAATTTGAATCCTTTATATAAAAGATGAAGGAAAACACTGTGGTGCAGCATGTAGCGTTGGTGCCTCACAGCTCCAGGTCCCTGGCTTGAAATCCAAGTTTGGGATACTCTGACATATTCCTCCTCATATCTATGTGGATGTCCTCCAGGTACCCCTTCCATTAAAAAAATGCCAGTAGGAGTTTTGGCTACTAAATTGTGTTTATATATGACAAAGTGTGTTTAAATCCCTAAAAACAATGCAGTTGCTTATTCATGCTTTATTGAAGCAAGTACTGTTGTCAAAACTCTTTCTCATGGTGACATGTGTCTTTTGTGCAGCCGTCTTATGTAAAAGAGTGCTTGCTTTAGTAACCTGCATGTATGCATGTATGGGTATGGGTATGTTCCTGTAGTTGGTCCTGCATGAATTCACTGAAAGACTTTATATGAGCGTACTATGTTTGTATATCCAATTTAATTCTCATGTTCTCTCCTGCTTTTCTCCTTTTTGTTTTTCATCCGGCTATATGTATGTAGGTATTTATTACAAAGACAGTTTTGTCTGATGCAAAGATGGACATAATCAGAATGTTGCTCTTCATTCGTTTTGCCACCTGGAACCAGATCCTGGATCCCTGGGTCTACATCCTCTTCCGTCGTTCCGTGCTAAAGTGTATCTATCCTCACATGAACTGGTCTCGTGGCTCCATCATCAGCCTCTACCCATCTTTTGGCACCTCTTTGCGCAGACTCACTCGTTCATCTCAACAGGACCCTAGCAGTCCCAGTGAGAAAATCTCAGAAGAGCCACAGCAGGAATATGCTTCATTATCACCACGGAGAGTCTCTGCTCATCGCTGATCAACACTGAGAGCCTTCAGTTTAACAATTCTAAAACAAATTTATTAGACCACCTGTCATAATAGAAAGAACTACAAAATTTAAAAAGTAATATAATATGAAATTTAAAAAATAAATATAAAAAGTTGTCATAAAAACGTTTATCACAATTTACATTCTAATATACTCACTGCCAATGAAAACGCAACACAATTTTATTTGTACTATTTTTGGGACCATTCTATCTGAGCATGAGTATTGGTATTTCAATTCAATTCAATTCAATTCAATTCAATTCAAGTTTTATTGTCACATACAAATTATACACAGTACAATATGTAGTGAAATGCTTAGTACGACTGTCCAAATGTAAAGAATAAACTATCAAGCAGCAAGAACAAAAGAACAATCATTAAAATTTTAGAAGAAAAACTTTACAAGGAAAATAACAATTTTTTTTTATTTTTTTATTTTTTTTACAAAAAAAAAAAAACATTTTTAAAGGATTTAGGTCAGCTTAAGAAAAGGACAATAAGAAAAAAAATATATTGAATAAATTAAGATATACGTATGAGATAGAAATTCAATGACCCTAAACACCTTAATGACTCATTTCCAGTAGCAGCACTCAGCGTCACACTTCACTGAGCTTGAGACTCATTTACAGCTCCAAGTTTGTTTAGGCATCTCAATAATCAGAAATGGGTGCATTCAACAAGCGGTCATCTTGCCTACATAAAGCTTAGCAAAAATGCTTAGCATTCTGCAGAGGAATCTTGACCATGCCTCGACTGTCACATGACACATGTCCTTCCCTGGCCTGAGTATTCGCCTGATTTGTCACCTATCAAACACTTGTGGGACTTATGGCAACTCTCAGCTTGGACGCCGAGTATCAGGCCGAGTATCAGCACCACAGAACAGGCAGGAACTGATGGTGGCATTGCAGGAGGAGTGGAGGCTCGTCAGATCCATGCGCAGACGAATTACGGCCTGCAATAACTCAAATGGAGGTCATACCCCATACTGAACTTTGTTTTTGGGATGGACATTTTGTTGTAATTTTGGAAAGAAAGGGTGCCTCAGTTTTGTTTAAAGTTGCAATATTTTGACACAAAGATTTTCGGTTGTTATTGATTAGTACTGTTCAAACAATGTATGAAATTGACTTTAATAATTTAATTCACCATTTCAAGACAAAATATTAATTTTATTAATAATTAATATTAATATTAAACATATATAATTAACTCTGAGTGTTGTGTTTTCATTGGCAGTGAGTATGTGTGTTTTTTAGTTGAAGAAGTAAAATGATACCAATAACTTAAATGTAAATTGCAAAATGGCACTGCAATGGTCTTTGGAGGAAATCTTTTATCTTAATTAGGCTTGCGGGAAGGTTGGTGCCCATCTCAGCCGATTCCAGGCAAGGGCAGAGTACACCCTGGACAGCTCGCAAATATATATATATATATGACCACTTGAACAAATTAATAATTGCACACCAAGGTTTCCTCCTAGCCCAAACAATTTGGAACAAACTGGAAAAATATGAAAAAAAAAAAAACAATGGCAGCAAGAATGCTGGAAGCTATGCTAAATATTACAGTTTTTAATTGAGTATATTAATATTGAATGAATTTTGTGTTTTACATTTAATACATTAAAGTAATTTGTATAATTTTCTTGCTACAGCTACAAAACACATTTACTTAGAATTACTATCAACTTTTCAAAAATATTAGAATTGGTTACCCTTTTTTCCAATA
>JAQMYF010000002.1:23562031-23575556 GCA_030014195.1 Neosilurus mollespiculum | reverse complement strand
GGGGACAAGACTTTGGAGAGGCCATTCCAAAATGGGGCGGCATGGTGGCATAGTGGATAGCATGTCCGCCTCACATCAAAAAGGTCCTGGGTTTAAGTCCCAGACTCGTTGAGGGCGTTTCTGTGTGAGGTATGCATGTTCTCCCCGTGCTTGTGTGGCTTTCCTCCAGGTACTTCCCTCCACAGTCTTCCTTCCACAGTCCAAAGACATGCAAATTAGGCTAATTGGCTGTTCCAAATTGCTCCTAGGTGTGAGTGTGTATGTAAATGGTTGTGTGTGTGTGTTGCCCTTCAATGGATTAGGGAGCTGTTCATGGTGCTCCCCGCTTTTGATCAGATAGGCTCCAGCCTCCTCACGACCCTAGTGCAGTTTGGCAAAAGGATGGATTCCACAGTGGTAATAATGGTTGCCCAACCTAACAGACTGAGGTTTAGTTGGAAGTGCTAATGCACATGTCAGTGACATTGGTGATAATTTAGGTGGGAATGGCAATGTTAAATGCAGAGCTAAAATCAGTGAGCAGCATCCGGATGTATGTGTCGATGTTTTCCACATGGGTAAAGGCTGATTTAAAAGCAGTAGAAATTTTATCCTGTTTTGACTGGAGAGTGTCAACTGTAAGTGGTAGACTTACTATAATGTGACTCAAAACTAGTTTCTCAAAGCATTTCATTAAAATTGGTGAGTCCAACAGGGTGGAAGTCATGCTGCACTGGTACGATGGTTGTCATCTTCAGGAATGTGGGGACACTTGCGTGGGCCAGCTGTCCTTCACAGGCCCTGAGGATATGCCTGGGTGTGCCATCAATTCCGGAAGTCTTACATGCAGCTTTGCTCAATGCTAAATGTACATTTCTTGTGGATTTGAGAGAGAATGGTCAACAGTAGAAGGGTCACCATTTTCAGTGTGATGCCTGCTGCTTGGGTCAAAAAGAGCATAGAACGGATTGAACTCATTAGTGAGCACAATTACATTTACAGTTACAGTATTTGGCAGAAGCTCTTACCCTACCTATCTTACAATAGTTGGGAGAGTCTGTGTTTTTTGTTTCCTAAAGTTCCTTTTGAGTTTCATGAAAATTACGTACATTTCCTCATCATGATATTATGAAACAGATTAACATTTCAGTGTATACTGTATAACTTCAGGGGAGGTGGCACTTGGCTTCTACATCGACACACAGAATAGTAAGAAAGATAGATGGGTCAATATATGGATGGATGGATAGATAGATAGATAGATAGATAGATAGACTGACAGACAGATAGACAGATAAACATATAGATAGATAGATAGATAGATAGATAGATAGATAGATAGATAGATAGATAGATAGATAGAGATAGCATGGTGTTTATTAGCAATAAAAATACTGGCAAACTGTGATTATCATGTAGTTTTTTTCCTGCTAAATACACAACATTTCAGTCTTAAGATTTTAATTTATAGATTAAAACTAAATAAAGACCCTTTTGCACAAACCTTAGCTTGTAAAAGATCTTAAAAATATTAATGCATGGAGAAATATTACTAAATCCACCACAACCTAGGCATTACACAAAGAGTACCGATACTTTTGTCTCAATTTTGCCAGATAATAATAGTGTTCATGAACCCAATAATACAGAGTACACTTTTGAAATCAGTCTTTAAAGTAGTGTGTACAGACTTTTTTTTTTTTTTTTAAACCCTCTCATTTTCACACATTTAAAGTTCATTTATCACTCACGGCATGTCTAATTCACTCACTCACTTGCTGTACTACTTCAAGTTCAAATTCAAGAAGCTTTATTGTCATTTCAACCACATACAGCTGAGATATACCTGTTTCTCCAGGACCAGGTGCTACGTAAACATACAAGAAGGATCAAATCAACTTCAGGATACTTAATCCTACTAGGGTCATTTGGAACAATTCGCCTAATGTGCATGTCTTTGGACTGTGGAAGAAAACCCGAGCAAAACATGCAAACTTCACATACTGTGGATTCACAACCTGGGACTCGAACCCAAGACCTTCCTGTGAGACTGACGTCATAACCACAATCCCTCCCCTCCCATTCAGTATTATTTATAAGGTTTTTTATTATTATTATTATTATTATCATCATCATTTTATCATTTATATGTGGCTCATTTTCATGGTGTTCTAATAATGTGTTCGCGGTGGCCCCTTGACCTCTTCAGTGAGTTCCAGGACTCGGATTACGGAAATACGTAAGTAAGTAAGTAAGTAAGTAAGTATTTATTTATTTATTTATTTCACTCTCTATATGAGCGTGTCATTATCGCCTGATTCTCCAAGACAGGACATAAGCGAGCAGGCTGCTGACCACTGCATGACAATTCAATAACAAAGTGTTCCGCATGAATCACAAGATGTTACAGTAACAGAACATGTGACTGAGTAGGAAAAAATACAACTATTCCGTTATTTATTCTCCAAAACCCCGTCAAAAACAAGGCCTAATTCTACATCCCTCCCAAAACCACTTCAGCGTCCATAAAAACGTATGGGAGGAGCCTGAACATGAGAGCTGCAATCTTATTGGAAGTGATTCCAGACACGCGATTTTTTTTTTAGCACGCGCTGAATGTGATTGGCCAAAGCCGTTTGGTCCGATTTTGTCTCATTTCAATTAGCATACTTGGGGGAGGTGTTGTTTTCCCCCACCTACACATCCGGTTAATCGCGCTGTCTTGTTACACGATTGGCTGAGGAGTCCGGCTGCGCACGCTCTGATTGGCTAGTTTTAAGTCCCAGCTCGCGCACAAGGATTGGTGGAGGTAACTCGTGTGTTGACTGGCTGAGAGTTCCGCGTGGTGTGAACTCATGTCCACTCCTGAGGCAGGAAGCCGGGTTCGTGTTGTGTAGTGATGAGAAAGGGAACGGTGTATACATGATTGAATGGCTTAGCGGAAAGGAAGGAGAATCATTTCAGCTTATCCAGAGGAGCGGAGGAGTAAGAACTCGAGGAAGAAGAGGGTGTTGGAATTCCTGACTGGTCGTGAGGATGCTCGAAAATAAGAGGGAAAGACTGAAGACGTTTTTAAGAAAAATCGATGAGAAAGCTATCTTCGGAATCAAGCATTTAATGAAGGAGAGGTGGGTCCGTTAGCTACACCGCTATCTGCTAAGCTAACACCGGTAACGGTTCATTCACAAATATTCACTGTGTTATCATTTAACAGTTATATTTCACTTACATTATCTATTCATAAGATATATATATATATCACCTATAATGTGTTAATTCCTTAATTATGTATATATAATATTATTATTATTATCAGCTTTAACTTTTAACATTTAGCTAGTGTTTACTAATTTTATTATTATTATAATAATTATTATTATGAGCTTTAACTTTTAACATTTAGCTAGTGTTTACTAATTTTATTATTATTATATTAATTATTATTATGAGCTTTAACTTTTAACATTTAGCTAGTGTTTACAAATTTTTTTATAATTGTTATTATTACATTAATCACATTAATACAAAAAAAATCTATGAATAAAATAATAAAACATACAACTTTATTTAAGTGTGTGGCATTGGTAATGGAACCACAGATTGGGACACCTAGTAGTCTACATTTTCAAGTTAAATAAAACAAGACCTGAATGATGCCATTATTAGATGGTCAAAACCATCCCTCAAAATGATACACGGGTTTTATGGCCTAACTCATACAGTACATTAAAATTGGCAGGCTTTAGTTTGCTCAGAGGTTTTTGTGAGTTTCCTGGTGTCCAACTGCACAAAGGTTTTTGGAAAGCACATTATTTTGGGACATAGGAATGTGGAACAGGCTGAAATTTGTTTGCTAGACGTATTCTGTAGCGTGTGCAAAACCCTAAATTACTGAAATAAATTGGCTTTCTCTATTCACAACTTAGCTAGAAGGTCCTGGGTTCCAGTCCCAGTTATTTCTGTGTGGAGTTTGCATGTTCTCCCTCCTGTGCTTGTCTTGGTTTTCTCTGGGTACTCCGGTCTCCTCCCGCAGTCCAATGAAATGCACATTAGGTAAATTGGCTGGTTAAATTGCCCCTATGAGTGTGTGTGTATATGTGGGGCCCTGTGATGGTCTGGCACAATGTTCAGGGTGTACACTGCCTTGGCCCAGTGTTGGCTGAGACACCGTGAGAGTAAAAGTAGGTTGATGCAGTTTGGAAAATGAGTGTGTGATGCGTTCATGGCTCACGTCCATTATGTTATTATAATGTAATTACCAGTTTCAATGACTGAACTGAATCATATATTCATAAAGTATTTTCTTCAATATTTGTAAACGTTGAAGTCAAAATACTGATGTTTTTGTTCATTGTATTGCACCCTGTTATTACCCTGTCATGAGCAGACCAGCTGGCATTTCCCCAAAAAGTACACCAGACTTTTTATTACTTCTATATACACATGCACACAAAGTAGTGAGCTTACTTCATGGCTGTTTGTCCTTCATTGCCTTCCTTTTAATCTTCTCACCTTGAGGATTTCAGCCACACCACACTTAACCTTGGCTTGTTTTCATATTGTTTTATATTTAATGCTGTATTTTTTTTTCCACTACATATTGTTTAAAAATGCTTCATTTACAAAATATCATCATTGCACTTGTTCCATTAACCCTCAGGTGAACATTCAGGCCTCTATCCCATGCCATCTGTATATCAGATATCAGGCAGGGAGATGTTGTGTAACACTGAATGATCCAACATCAGCCTAAAGGTGTGAATTCCTGACCATTAAAGGTGTCAGATCCTAATTTAAGCTACTTGTCGCTTGTGCTTTGAGATTGCTGTCCCCATGCAAATTGCTGTCTATTCACTAAACGTCACCAAATTGTCTAAACAACTCTGACCTCAAATCTCTTCCTAATTGTCTGATTACATCACTGATTGCATAAATAATTTAATGGTTCACCATTAAAAATTCAAGTCTTTTTTAAGCTCAAACCTTGTTTCCCATGTTTGCTTTCTTAACTCATTGGTCTTCATGTTGCTGTTTGTTTAGGTGTGTTCTCTAACCAACTCTGGAGCCTTAAGAAAGTTTTTTTTTTATTATTTTGATTCAGAATGATCATTACCATACTTATTATACTGTAAAAGATCTTATTCACTTTAATCGCGCAAGTTCATTTATTTCAATTCATTGTGTGACTGATGATGGTAAATGATAACCAGTTGCACTTTGAAACTAAAAGCTTTTACGTTCATTTTGCCACAATCATTTTTATTTGGAGTAGTTTAACGCTCGGTAAGCATTTAGTTAACAGGTACGCATTCATCTGACTGCTGTGTTTGGTCTGTAGGACATTTGTTTAGTGTTTGTTGTTCTATTTTTTCTCTGCCGTCTGTAGGTCAGTTACAGGTGCTGTGCCAAGTGTTGAGTTCTTCACAGCCTGTCTGAGCTAATGCCATTTCCAAAATAGTCACAATCCAATCTTCAGCACTCAGACAAGCAGCTGACGAGCTGATAGCTTGTTCTTTTCATAGTCCCCTGTGGGAACCTGTTTGCCACGGGGTGTGTGTGGGTTGTTAAGATTATATCATCCAGCACTGAGTGTGTAGCGCTAGAGCTGGACAACATGGAGGGGTAGTTTCTGTATTGTGGTAAATTATTTAATGGTACACATCTCTGAGATGTTAGTGGTATCATCGTTTTTCAAATAAAATGTTCATTGTTTTAAATAACAGTGACAGATTCTGGAAGAAGTCAAGATTAAGTTCCTACTGTATGTATGATGGTGAAAAATTTTAATAGAAATACATTTTAAATTTGTTTCCCCTTTGATTAGTAGTACAATTAAATTTACATCATTTGGCAGACACCCTTATCCAGAGTGACTTACATTTAGCGTTTCTTTATACAGCTGAGGGTTAAGGGCCTTACTCAAGGACCCAAAAGTGGAAGGTTGGTGGGACTGGGGCTTGAACCACCAACCTTCGGATTGAGTCATAACTACTGTGATGTTGAATTTTTCTCGTGTGATAAACCATATATCTGAACGCATGTGTACTTGCAGCCCTAGTGGCTAGAGTGACAGAGAGAGACAGAGATGGGAAATTCAGATATAATTATAGAGTTACACAGTGAGACCAAAATTACAGATCTCTATGTGCAGGTGTGACTTTAAAGGGCCGCATGTAGACGTGCCTTGAGTTTGCTTCTCAAAGACACGTTAATGAATTCTCTCCAAGGTGTTGTGCTAAAACAAGTCAAGCAAAAGTCCAGGACCATTTGCTTGCCTTTGGACCTCAGTAAATTCCACAAGAGTCATTTGAGAAGTTGCCTTTGTCACACTTTAAATTTTTTTAATGCGTCCTTTATGTTGGCTGATTCTGAGAAATTCAAAATTACATGCCATATGCCCATTTCCTTGTTCCTTCAACATGAAGGGTGTGACATACATGTTTCGCCTTCTGTCATGAAATCTAACATATTTACTAGGGTCAGTAACGCTGCTGTAGATGACAATTATGATTGTTTTTATTATTATGTAATTAGGTGTGGCTTTCAAATGTATAATGACATTTCTAAAACATGGACTTGGAGCTATAATATATAATAATATATTATATATATATATATATATATATATATATATATATAAAATAAATTTACCAGATTATCTATAAAATATATCTAGAAATGTATATATAAGCAAGGGGTGTCAAACTCATTTTCGGTAAGAGGCACATCACAAAATTTCTATGTCACTACGGGCCGAATAATCACTGAACATCCATTGCAAAAAGGGCATGAAATTAATTTATTTAAGGCAAAATGATTAGTTTGGGTATTTGTCCTCTTTTCCTTTTTCTTCCTGTTCTTTTTCTGACAACACTTGACAGATTAGCTAGTTTGCAATCCTTCCTGAGTCATGAATGACTAGCAGTTTATTTGAAATAGGTTGCTGCCACCTAGTGGAAGGATGATGAATTACAGTTCGTGGGAATGATTGCTGCAAAGAATGTATGATAATCGTATTCTTTAACAGCTCTCAGGCCACTTCTAAGTAAATACTTGACCAATAACATTAATGGATATGCAGTAGCACCCAAAAAAAATCCTATATCCACTACTGTGTATCATGATGCAGATCAGCGAGATGGTATTTAAAAAATAATTTTAGTGATACTTTTTAGTGTGAGTAAACAAGGAATAAACAAGTGTAATAAACATACTGACCATATATCCACAATATTATTTCATTTTATTATTATATTTTAACAGTAACAGTGTAGCACTTGATATCTAACAGTTTGGTTGTGAGTTTGGATGTCATGAATTTCCTTCTTTTGTCCCCCACCAACTTCCCATCAGCTGCTGCATTTCAGAATCATGTGAGTCTCAGGTGGGAATTCCACTTTGTCAGCTGTGTTAAATGTAGGAAGAAAAGTGTCTTCTGTGTGGAAAGTCAGTCAGCGGAAGTCAGTGTGACAAATCGAGCCACACGACTCCAACGCTGAGGCGCTGGAATTGCTGGACCTACTCACAAGCAGCCCATTGTTGTTTGGCGTCTCTGTGATTGGCGTTCAGGCTGATCTGACCACTGCACTGGGCTAAAGCACAACCCAGATGACCTCTAGGGGATGGCTCAATTTTAGGCTCCCGTTTCAGTCTTTCAGACACTGCACATAGCAGCTCATGTTGAAATAGCAATTTTATTCCATATCACCATGAGATACAGATAATACTTTATTTAAATTCTTGCTCTGAAATGTCTGGAGAAAGCTCAGGCAGTTGAGGCACAATGCATATTTTTCATTATTTTCTCTCTTACAGTGTTTCCACTGAAGTGTCCATAGCAAAGTTACAGTTCTCCCTGCTCTCCAATCCAGACCTTTCCTCCATAAAATATTTAACCCAAACTGATGCTTCTATTAATAACTTCTATTACTGCTTCAGTCATGAACAGTCCTCACTCTTTTATTTCTGATTTCCTGCTGTTCATTTCAGATACTTCCATACTCCTCTTTCATTAATATATGTTCTAAAGAAGGAGCTGTCCTGGTTCCAGAACACCTGAACAGGTTATGCAACATCATTAGAGAAATACAAGGAAGAGCTGTGTGTTCCACGTCCTCGCCTTGCCCATAAAACAGTACAGGTTTGGCTTGTACCGGGTTTGATTAAACCAATCATTATGGTCACAGTTACTTACTTATCATACTTACTTATAAGTAATCACGTGTCACACGATTTTCCACTATTACATCATCAAGCCTCGGATTCATTCCACTGAGTCACTACAGGACAGCCAGAGTGATGCTGTTAAGGAAATATACTGTTATACTGAATAAAAAAAAGCAAGTGTGAGGTAAGTGTGATATCGACCCGAACAGTGTGGGCCCCACGCTAATAAGAAGGATCCGGATGAGTGAAGCAGAGACTGCTACAACTCCAGCCCACATACAACCTTCTACTTTTCCAAAAGATGTCATGAAGGGTGTGAATGTGTGGACATGGCGCTCTGCGATGGGCCGTTCGGCCTTCCAGTCTACCATGACCCTGATAACCCATAGAGAAGAGGAATGAATTTCGTTTCTTTTCACTGGGAGTACTGGAGTGTAACGTTCACGTGCATCTTTTCAGCGTTGTTTCTCCTGTTTTTCCGTAGACTGGCCGTGCTGTTGCCTGTGTGCAAATATTGTAGAATCTGCACTGTTCTTGAATCAAATTGCGCCGAGGAACAAATTAAGAGTAATTTCAATAATATTTTCTATTGGTTGACGGGATGACAATTCCAGCCACTGTAATGCTACAGGCTAAATAGTATCTCTATTTAACCATGTAACATACAGCTCACTCTGGACTGGATATTTTAGGAATTTCGGTCCAAACAGCCATATTGTTTTAGAATAACCCCAAAACATTTTTTTTAATGACTCCAGTCTTTGTGACTTTGTTCAACCCGTAACAAAAGCTGGTCCAAACATTACCAGGCCCTTCGTGGGGCTTCTCATTGTCTTGTTCCGCTCCTGCCATGTGCACCTTTCACTCCACCACTTTGTCTTTGATGGAATTTAAATGCGAAAGACCAAGAACACTGCATTGTTTCCTACCACCCACTGATCCCAGAGCAGCCCCCTTGTTGCCAAGGAAACGGCACTGCTGCAAGTAGTGCCTTATGGGTAAAGATTCCTCTCTCTTTCTCTCCCTGGTAAGCTACAGATCTGTATATGCAAGCGCAGCAGCTGTAAAAAGAGACCTTTAGACCCATCGTCGTGTCAGTGTTTGGCTGTGAGGTTTTGTCTTCAGTCTAAACTTGCAAGAAATCACGGTGTCCGTTCACCATGGAGCGTGAGAAACGCCTGAGCCTTTTGGAGAGAGCCAATGCTGTGGAGGGAGAAGAAGTGTTGAGGTAGGGCAGCTTTCATACGACTTTTTGGTTTTCGTAGCACTGGTGGGTTTTTTTTAGTCGTTATGAGGAATTGAAGAGAAACGGCTGGTAGGTTTAGGAAATTTCTTGTGGTGAATTGGTGTTGGAAATTATTCTATGGGGAGTTTAAAAGAAGTTAACGTGCCAGGTTCGGGTGCTTTTTCTGGTGTGTCATTAAGGAAGTAAGAGCTATAGTTGCTGTAAAAGAGAATTTACAATTCTCAAACATTTGTATAAAGGAATTGAAATGTTTTATTGGTTTGCGCACCCGCACTTATCCTCTATGTGGAATCATTGTCAGGATTTAGGACATCAGGTGAACTATAGCCTGGAATGCAGACAAAAGTTCAAAGACTTGCTTAATCAGATGATTAAAATTTTTTCCTGGTTTGTATCAGTGTAGATCTGTATTATTCTTGATGTCGCTGAATACAAAAAACCTTTAAAACAAAATAAAAAAACAAAATACGAAAAACCTTTAAAACCTTAATCAACAATTATGATCTGGTTGGTTTGCTGTGCAAAGTTCATGCAACATCAATCAGATTAATAAGGTCTGATTAGATAATAAAATGGCTAACTGGTCATCTCTGAAGGAAGAATTTAATATTTTAAAACATATTATATAATGATACAATATCAATAGCTTGGTCACTTTTTTCTGTCATATTGTGGGTATAATTTTTTTTTTGGCGGTTGATACTGCATATCCATCCATTTTTTGTTTTGTTTTGGGGTTTTTTTTTGTTAGTTTGTTTGTTTGTTAGTTTGTTTGTTTGTTTGTTTTTTTGCATTGAATAATGAACCCCCAGTGCAGCTAACTGGGTTATTAAAGGCCAGCCATGTCTCTCACTGTCTGTGGTGAGAGTCATGTAAATGAACCACTGCTGTTGTTTGAAAAGAGTAGGCCACTGGATAGCCATCAGCGTGTTTCTGCCATGTGATGGCCTGGTGAGCTGATCAGGGTGTACCCTGTAATCACCCAGAGTTGGCTGAGATGGGTGCCAGCCTCCCCGCGACCCTAATTTGCATTAAGCGGTTCAGAAAATGAATGGAATGAATAAATAATGAATAATTTTATTATTGTACAGTTATAGCAAACTACGTTGGAGCATTATTGGATATTATTATGGTATACCTAAAGTACAAGTTTTTGTTTTTGCATGACAGTATTTTAGCAGATGTCCTAAACAAAATCACATGACTTCATATCATTTACTACGTTAGAACAGGATGTGTAGAGTGAGTAGATTTACAAAATCATCGGCTTCCTGTGGCATTTCTCAGACACATGGGTTAATTTTGATCTAGTATTGCGTAATTATTGTTTTTTTTTCACTGCGTGAGTATTTTGGTATTCGGTATTGCATTACCCCTAAAGTAAATTTCGTTTTCACACATTCTGTTTACTTCCGCCTAGTCAGCACAACCTTAATGAAAACTCTTCTTCCTGTGAACCCCAGGGTTTATACTTGGAGCTGGCACATATTCAGATTGTCATACTCACCACTCGCTATTGTGGTTAGCGTTTTGCTCAGAATGTGGCTAGGCTACAGAGCTGACAGATATCTTTCCCATAAGTCACAGCGACCTAATTTCCTGTAAACTATCTGTTCACTTTAAACTCTTGCCAAGCACAGACAGCAGTGGCTTGAGTTAAGATGATAAAGATGTGCTAAAAGTTACATGATTAGCATATTCTGTTTGGGAAGTTTTGGTCATGCACCACAATCCTCTATCTTGCGTGCTGTTCTGTTTAGGTTTTTGAATTCAGCATATTCATGTGAACATATTTGAATCCTAATGTACTTACTATGCACTCCGTGATCATATTACGATTGCTTAGCCTGCAGAGAGCACTTTTTTCTGTACTTGTTCTCAGCAACTCACCATCCAATCTCTTGTCAAGTTCAAATTGCAACATGTTGAAATAGGAAGACCAGGACATTCAGAACACCGCAGCAATATCATGTTTACTTGGATGTCCTGGCCATTTTAGAAATGTACTCTATGTGTGAAGCATTTCTTCCATACAACGAGGCACTTCCTTCAAGTAATCTTTCAAAAGTAAACAGCCATGGCCTGATCCTATGCTGATATGAACACACCTATGGACATGAAGTAATCTGATTCCTGCCGCACCATAAATGGTCTGGTTTAATCGAACGTTCACTGCCAGTACACTTAGAATTGGACTGGCTTCCTAGGTTTTTGGGGGGTTTTTTGTATACTGTCTGAATCAGAGCAAAGTATACCCTTTGGATTTATACGGGTTGTACTTGGTTTAGCAACTTCTATCTATAAAATGTGCTGCAGTACAGAATACACAGCATGTTTTGTTCACTTGCAGATAAGTTGATTCAGACTAAGATTTTCTCACTGAGTTGGATTTAAAGCAGACTGCAACCATCTTTCTCAGACACATTCAGAGGAGGCGTTTTTTGGTCTGCACCCAAGTGTGATCATGCTGAGGCAGAGAACACACGATATTTCTTCCTCCAAATAGACTTCTGTGAAAGCGCTCATGGTTTTTCTCTGTCATCTCTTTAGACTGTAGGAGTTCAGCCATTTCCGGCCACAGACGTTGACCTAATTCGGTTCTTTCAACAGGGTCTTTTTCTTTTAACAGGCATGACGTATGCTGTGGGGGAGCATACTCTCACTAATGCTGTATTCAGGCTTGATACTAATTTTTTTTGCTGTCGCCAGAATTGGTATAAATGCCCACGTACTGCTTCGCAGTGCTCTCTATTTAGAAAAGACACAGTTGAGAAGTTTTATAGGATTATCAGCCAACTGGGACTTCCATTAGTTGCAGGAAGGGACATTAACATAGTGGTATAGAGTAAGTGAGAGTAAAAATTAAATGGTACATTTCTATGGCCTTCAGGTTTCTAGTGGTTAACTTGTGTAGTCCCACTGGTCAAGTTTCCTTTGTAAAGGGCAAGCTTTAAATTAAACCCTAGATAATTTTTTATTTTGACTTTACCTTTTAGTCGGGTTGGTTTTATGTAAGGGACCAAGTGACAAACCAGTTGTATTTTAACTTAAACAAATGTAAGGAGAAGTAGGTAAATCATTATAACAGATACAATTCATTAAAAACTACAGAGGTCCTAAAATTGTTCACTTCATTTATCATCGTTTTAGAAAGATAAAGGTCAAACCTCACAGTACAGACAGCTGGTTCATTGTGGAGAGATAATTGGCTGTTTAAATGCTAATTAACATTTCTTCAAAAAGTATTGATTATCCACTTTAAATGTTAAAATGTAGTGTTAATGGTTGTAACGTACACTACAGTGTTTAGCATAAAATTGTATATAAGGCTTTTTAATTTGTAAATTAAAAAAATAATAATCTGGCCTTGTATGACGGCCTGAGAGTGTTGTGATGACCTTCAAGTGGAAGGACTTTGCGAAAATGAATGTGCCGGAAATAATTAAACTGGATAAGGTAATCATCATGGAGCTTCTGCCTCTCTACTTGTCCATTCCACTGTGCATGACGTGCTATCCGTCATGATGTAAAGAAGCCAAGCCTTGTATTTTGAGGAAATTGGGCTTTCGTGTTCTATAACCGCGATGCCTATGAACTGGATGTAAAGGGGAAATCACGTAGAACGAAGTTGTAATATTCACCATCACCCACATTGAGGGCTTCCACACAGGAAAAAAGAGCCACCACAGGAAGATCCTACTTCCAACACTCTGTCTCCTACTCATTTTTTTCTTCCCACATGGCTTCAGGAAAGAGCAAGTCTGTTATTATCAATGCTCCACCCAGAGAAAAAGGCACATTCGCTGTAAATCGGTGCCTTTTCATTTTAAAGCTCTTTATAGTTAAGTATCGTTTTCTGAAATGGTTCTGATTGGAGTATCAGAAATGTGTGTTCTTGTGAAGAAGGAAGGAATTGGAAATTAGGGTGGGTACTTATCTGATCCAGACAAGTCTTCACCTGCATGCTTGCGTACATTGCATTGTATGCCTTGTGGGAGGTGTTCTATTTCATCACGCGATGATGTGTCACACCTTTTAAGTCAGGACCCACCTCTTTTAAGAATTTGTATTCACTGAAAGGAGTTGGTTGACAAGGCGCACACTGTTTTGCTTTGACAATACAGTGTTTATATA
>JAQMYF010000002.1:23527501-23548373 GCA_030014195.1 Neosilurus mollespiculum | reverse complement strand
TGTGTGTGTGTGTGTGTGTGTGTGTGTGTGTGTCTGTGTGTGTGAGAGAGAGAGAGAGAGAGAGAGAGAGAGAGAGATTTACCAGCTGTTATACTCAGAATGATGCCGATCCATCCAAGAATGTAGGACCATGAGAACCTCCAATCAATGTACCGCTTGCCAAAGAAGTTCACAGTAAGCCCAGTGTAGATCGCCAAAGCTAACAGAGCAAGGAAACCTATAACATAAAACTGGGATTAAAACCAGGGAGTTCAAGAAGAAGAAGAAGAAGAAAAAGAAGAAGAAGAGGAATGTGTTGGGTGTATTTTGTAATACAGCAGCTTTGACAGTACAGATATTATAGGTCCCTGTTCTACCTGTACATTGTTTCAGTACTAATGGACTTGTACAGAGGACACTCTACATTACAAATTAAAAAAATGTGTGTAAGGGGTGATATGGTGAACATTTATGTAAGGAGTCACTGGTGTCATTGCTTTGTAACAGTCAGGGTAAAACTTAAACTTTCTGAATCCTTATATGGGAAAGTCATTCACTGATTCATTCGTTCAGACTAGATTTGAGCAGAGGCTGGAGCCTATCTCAGCCAACTCTGCGTGAAGACAGGGTACAGTCTGAACAGCTTGCTAGATAGACTTGCTAGTCTATCTTTTATATCAGAACAGATCTGGGAAAATCCAATTTAATAAATAGCACATTATTAATTCAGCATTTGTGCACTTGACTACAGTTCAGATAGGTGTTGCTTTTTTTTTTTTTTTTTTTTTTTACATACATTTGGGTGTGGTTATATCCTGTGATTTATACAAAATGAAAAACCTGCAATCTTAAAAAAAAATTGGGTATATAAAGAGTGGGACATAAAATATGCATTTCTATGAGAATTATCCAAACATAGTGTTTCTCATACTTTAAAGCAGTAAGAATTTATACAAAATTTTATTATTTATTGCCTACAAATTTCTACTTGCAACTGAAAGTGGCAGGTGTTTATAATAAATACATGTTAAACACATGGTTCTTAAGTGAAAACAGAATTTTGTGTGTGTGTGTGTGTGTGTGTGTGTGTGTGTATCCTACCAGATAGCAGTAGAGCGATTCCTGCAGTTCTCACCCTCGTGTTTTTGATTCTGTTGGAAAAGGCACTGAGGCCCAGCACTACACCTACAAAGCAGCTCAGCACAGACAGCAGCATGAAGGCCCGGGTGGCATCCCAGAAGGCTGTGAGGCACAACAAAAACATTTTACAAGGCTCAGCTCATCTGTCATCTGCTAAATGACTAGTTTTACATTCCGTAATGATCTGTTACTTGTATTAGTTTATACTGTAGATGAGATGTAAAGGAACACCATGTGGCTTTACATGGACATGGATCTAGATTGTGGAACAATAGTTTGCATGTGTATCAAGGTTTATACCTTTCGTGTGAGCTACGTTGAAGGTACGGTGACGCACCGATTTTCGTTTCGCAGGAAATTGTGTGTGTGTCTGCCCGCAGTCCACGAGTGCACAATCCGTCCTAGTAAGTTATTACTTTTCACTTGAACTATATATCATTCATGTTATTATTACTTGACATTTGAGAGCTTACGGAAATTGTACTAAAGTAAAGTAATATTACGATAGTCATTACGTTTACATAGACAGGAACTTTCCAGTTGGTCTTACGCCTTGATCTAGTTAGATAATTAGAAGTTCAACTTTGTCTTAAAGTTAGACAGAGCATGCGTGTGTCTGAAGACTCAGAAGAGGTACGTTTTAAATTCAAAATTCTCCACTAATGACATAGTAACTAATGTAATGACAGTAGTAATGTTATTAGTAGTTTTAGCGTAAACACGTCATACAGGTAACGTAAGGTAACCTAACGGTAGGCCATATTATACAACAAGGATCTAAAATTATATATAACAGTTGGTGCAACGGAAGAGGTTAGTGAACTCCACCAGTCATTATTATTATTATTATTATTATTATTATTATTACAATCGTTTCCTTATAATACCATAGACAAGATGAGTGCATTTTCTCAAGTATTTATTCATTCATTCATTGAGTTGCAGGGAAGCCAGAGTCTATCCTATGAGTAACCACCAAATTTTTAGATTACGACCAATCAAGTTCCATGCTTGATACAGTTAGAACATGATCTTAGTTAATGTCTCAGTAATATGCTCACTTTAGATTAAAACAAAATTCAATCATTTTTTAGGAACTGATATTAGATAATTTACTTAAGTAATAGTAGTATAACTGTCTCATTTGTTGAAACAATTACCCATTTGTTAAAACATGGTAGTTCTATTCAATGCAAAAAGAAGTCAATCAAATTGTATAAAAACCTTTGAGTTCTTGATCAGGATTTATCGCTTACCCACAGCAAGAGTGTGAGCATGGCACTTGTTGTTGATGCAGAACCTCCAGAGGCCCTGATTGGCAAAGTTTCCCGAGTAGCGATATTGCATCCAGTAGTCAGTGGCTGTGGAAACGATGAGGAGCACGAGGGCGGCAGCACCACTCACCGTGCCTCCTCCTGCCAGCGTGTAGAGCATGGAGGATGGGCTCAGGACAGAGTCCTAACGCACGCTGAGAAAACACACACAATCCTCCTGCAGGCCAAGAAATCAGAAATATTAAATCATTGTGATAAATATTAGGAGTTTCTCCTAAAGCTCAGTCTTTTTAAAAAAAAAAAAAAAAAAAAAAGTTTTTGGTTTAATAAAAAGATAAAGCCAATCTTTGAGGACAACATTAAGAAGTGAGGCATTCCTTTATAGGCACACAATTACTTTCTTTAACCCGTCTGTAAGTGAAAAAACCCACCACTGAGCAGAAATTATTTGGTTAGTAGTTTACTTTCAGTAAACACTTAAAATTCAACATCCTTTTCGAACAGGTTAGAACATTTAATTATCCTCCAAATCCTTTTAAAACACTAACCACATTTCCAGAATAATTGGGATTTTTTCCCCCAACAACATAATAAAAACAAAACATGTTATTTGTTTATTAATGTAAACATTTATTTAACTGACAATAGATTTATAGATAGTTATAAATATATAGAATATAAATAATATAGAAAAATAAATATAAATAGATAGAATTTTATCGGCCAGCTTAATTGTATTTTGTAAATATAAACCGTTAGAATTTGATACCTGCAACACATTCATAAAAAGGTTGGAACAGAAGCATTTTTACTCTTGTACAGTGTGACTTGTTCGGCCCTGTGATGGCCTGGCGAGCTGTTCAGGGTGTACTCTGCCCTTGCCCAGAGTCGGCTGAGATGGGCACCAGCCTCCCCGCACTCCTAATTAGAATTAAGCGGTTCAGAAAATGAATAAAGGAATGAATGGAACTTGTTCGTTGTTAGCTCAACCCCAACTTAAACAACTTGAGCTTGAAGAACTCGATGTGTTGTTTCAGCAAGATGAAGCTATGGCGCACACACCGCATGAAGGTCATTGGATCACTGGATTATTAGAGGTACTGAGGCAAATGTTTCTGGATCGGGTGATTTCATAGGGTGGCTGATCCGTTCCCCTGTCCTTGACCCTTGTGAATTTTTTTATGTGGGGCTACCTTAAATCACAAGTGTAAATTCGTCAATCCCAAACTCTTGAAACCATTAAGCTGGAGATATCTGCTGTTCCACCTGACATGACTCGTTGAGTCATGGTAGCCTTCAGAAATCACCTGCAAACGTGTATAGATTATGACAGACACCATTTGGAGGATGTTGTCTTTAAAACATGACGTATAAAAAACTGTATTGAATTAAGTTTCATGTGGTCACATAACTTAAATTTTCTTTTCATTTACCTTTGAAATGTGGAAGTTTTTATTGTGTCACCCTGTATTACATCACATTTCCTTTTAATTTTACTATTTACTCATTTGGGAACTGAGGAAACTAACTGTCACAGTTTTGCTATTTAAACTTACTTGTTTGTTATTGCTTAATACAACACTTCAGCTGCTGAACAATCGGTGGTCTTTTTACAATACGACATACATTTTTAATAGAAGACGGATGTGGACTGGAAGCAGGCCAGTATGAAGCCATGCTGTTGTAGCACATGCAGAATGTAGCCTGGCAGTGTCCTACTAAAATAAGCATGGACTTCATGAAAAGTGATGTGGTCTAGATGGAAATATATACCTGCACTACAGCGGTATTTTCACACACATGAAACTCACCCATGCCATGGGCACTGATACATCCCCATACCGCAAGAGATGCTGGTATTTGTACCTTTTACTGATGACAATATGAATGGTCATTTTCATCTTTGGCATGGAGAATTCGACATCCATTTACATACTTTAAAGTTAATAGATTAAAAATTTAATAACTCCACCTCTGACTCCTTTCATAGATGTTAGGTATAAATATCATCTTACAGAAAGCTTCACCATATCATGGATTTTTTATATTGGTTTATGTGGCGCATCTGCTATGCTAATCCATGTGTATGAACTATTACTAAAGAAACAATAACGGATGAGAACAATCACAGTAATATAAACACAGGACCTGCAGTTGTACTACTGTTAAAGAAGCTGTTATACAAAATAAAATCAACCACTGTCCAATCAGATTTGAGAATCCAATAGCACTGTGCTATAAATTACTTTAACTCAGGTGGGCCAGAGCTCAAACCAAGGCATCAAGCCAAACCAAGCTGTTCACTCAGCATTTAGTCTGACCAGCTGGAGCATTCAATCTTTTTTATATGCCGAAAGTGCCAGTGAATGTGAGTTGTCCACACAGCACACTCAGCACATTTTATCAGCCAATTACTGGAGCAAAATACTCACTCGCACACAGACCACTGTAAAGAGTGGTGTGTGTTGTAGCCACTGTACTGAATATTACAATTCAACATTCTTCTGTAAAATAAAAGGACTATTCATGAAGAAACTTGGAGTATGTTGTCAATCTACATCCACAAATGGATGCAAACACAAAGGGGATTAATCAGGCCTTTGTCCCTGCATGACACACACATTTACCATAATGTCAAACTCTGCTGCAAATCTTGTCTTTTGTCACATACCAGAACTCGAATTGTGCAGTCGTGATGTCATTCGTGACACACATATGCATAGAATTGAACAAAAGACATCAGTTTAAAATTGATGAATAATAACTAACTTTTTTAGAGATGCCACTACATGTAGAATTTGAATCAATTTCTTACTTAGTAAATGTGTGTGTGAGAAAACAAGTTTGCTGTAACCCCACACCAGCTTCAGGCACAGGTACAGAGGCCAAACTTAACAAATGTGGCAGAAGTGCATCAAGATTTGGCTTTATCTTCTGAAACAAAGTCAGCCATTTTGTTTTTTGTATTTATTTCCCCCCCTGATTGCTAATTGAAACTTTCCCTTCTGTTTCATGCTCATTTTTTAACGTCATTGAAAGCATTATGAGAGGCATGGTTCCGCAGTGGTTAGCACGTCTGCCTCACAGCAAGAAGGTCCGGGGTTCGATTCCTGGGCTCGGGCGTTTCTGCGTGGATTGCATGTTCTCCCCGTGCTTGCCTGGGTCTCCTTTTTGTACTTCGGTTTCCTCCAACAGTCCAAAAACATGCACAGTAGGCTAAATTGCCATTCCAAATCGCCCATAGGCGAGTGTGAATGGTTGTGTTGGTCCGGCAAACTGTTTGGGGTGTACCCCACCTTCACCCAGCATCGGCTAAAATGGGCGCTAGCCTCCCCATGACCCGAATTACGATTAAGCAACTTAGAGAATGAATGAATGATAGAAAAGCGGGAACATTAGAGAACCTTTTCCAAAGCATACAGATTCTTGTATTGCTAAAGCAATAGTTCATTCATTCATTTTCTGAACCGCTTATTCCTAATTAGGGTCGCGGGTAAAGCAACAGTTGATATCACTAAATACAGAAATGGTTAACCAGCCCAAAATTGCTTCATATCTAATGTTCCCATCTTCACATTAGCATCCAAGGTTCATAGACTTTAAAGCTAATAAATAAGGGAAGCTTATTTCACCTCTTTTTCATTTTGCAAACCTCTCACCAATATCACAAGCCTCTGTTTAGCTCGGTAACACAATTTTTACAGTAATAATATATGTATAACAAGTTTATTTCTACATTTTATTTGACTTATTAATTTTTTTCAATTGTGATGATTTCGACATGAGAATTGCAAAATAATAAGGCAATAATAAATGATGAGCTCACCAGATTTATTAGTTAGCTTAACAGATCATGTTTTCCAAATATGTAGAAGCAAACTTCAGACACACTACACCACATCCCAGTTAAATTCTCACTTCTGGATGGTCTGAATGTATTCATTTTAACACACATTGTCAAGACAGCTCTGTCAAGATATAAGACTTTGCACTTGATGCATTTGCAGTAAAATGAGCAGTGATGTCTTGTCATATTAACTTCGTGAGAGAGAGAGAGAAGAAAAGATTGGCTGGTAATGACCAACAGTTATATTATAAGTGATACCTCGGCTTAAAGAAGATCCAGAACATTAAATGTAACTATAAACATTCAAAAGGCAGTTAATTGCATTAATGCATTTGGAATCATAATTGCTGGCATACGGCAGTGGTGTATGAGGAGTCAAACACTTCAGGGCATGCTGTTACAGGAAAATAATCAACCTGAGGGCACTAACACCGACTCCACTACATGCTCGGATGCACAGCATCCCGTTAGTTTATTATTTTCCTATAACAGCACATCATAACATATTTCAAAAAAGAAATTATATAAAAATAAATTATTAAACAAATTATATAAAAATGTTAAATGTAAGTTGCTCTGAATAAGAGCGTCTGCCAAATGCTGTTAATGTAAATTTCCTATTCAGCATCATCCCCAGAGCAGGATAAAGTAGGTACTCACTCTGTCTGTAATGTCCACTGTGTTTCTGTACTGATATCGGACACTTTTTGGAAGCGTGCTGTGTGTTTGTGTTCGCGTCCTGTCCCCACAGATTTAAGCCATCGAACCTCAGCCGTCATTGTTTCAGCCACAAAGGAGGGAATGATCCAGTGCAACATGTGAGATGTGAGATAATCCCCCTCTCTTGCTCACTCTGTCATTCAGCGGCTCATGCACAATAATGCCAGTCTTCTGCCTCCACTTTACTGACGTGCTATCCATTTATCTGAGAAACATTTCTCACACTCCTTCATCTCGTGGTTGGGTGAGGAAAAACATCCAGCTGCAAAATGGATTCAAACTCCAAAATACAATCTGGCATATTCGTATCCACTGGTTTGGAAAACCGCATCATGGACAATTCACAATACAGAATTCTAATAAAAAGTGGGGTGATACAGTCCAGAAGTGTTCATGTTCCTGTGACAGCACATCCTGATTGTGTTCCACGAATACCCCCAGCAATTTATTTACAATTCAAATTCAATAATGAATGACATGCCTTTTAGCCATTTACACTTACATTTCTTTTCTATTTTTCCCAAAACTCTTTTGGCTTTTCCATGGGACTTAATAAAACACACAACAATTAGCAGTGGCTTTCTTCTTGCATGGTTGTTCGTTATTCTTGAGAGTGGTGTCATGAACATAAACATTAGCTAATGTGAGAGAGGCTTTTAGTTGCTGAGAAGTTAGCTTGGGTTCTTTTGACACCTTCCAGACTATTAAATGCCTTGCTCTAGGAGTGATCTTTGTTGGTCGACCACTCCTGCAGTGGACTTGAGCTTCCATAAATAGTCTGACAATGGATTGGTGGGGCCCAAACAATTCAGGGACGGTTTTGTAACCATATAGACCCTCCATACCTGTTTGGAGGTCGTAGGATTGGGTACTTACGTAATATGAGCCACAATGTCTACAGCAGTCCACAGTTGCAGGTGTCATGCTCACATGCACTGATAGTGTTCCAGCCAGTACAGATGCCTTATGCCTAACTGGTGGCCATTAGGCTTAGCAGAAGGGGTCTTGATAAATAGGTGGAGGTTGGTGCCTGGGATGCCCCACTGTTCCCGCAATCAGTACGCAATCCCGCAATACGAGCCTTCACAGTGCTGCAGCTCAGGGAGCAAAGTGCTGCCTCATGATGTGTTGAGGAGGCAATGGCATTATCAATCGAGGGAACCAAGCTGCAATACTCAGTTAGTTACCGTGAGATAAAGGGAGAAGGGTCGCCAGAGACAACAGGCTAAATAACTGTGGGGGTGGACTTCAGCATGCCTGAGATCAGTCTCACTGTGTCGTTGAGGGCCATGTCGACAACCTTGGCGCGAGTGCTGTTCATCATTCCATTGCCTGAAAACACCGTACTCTAATTCCACCTTTAAACTAACTGCTAATCCCAGAGGTACAAATAATTTTGCCCAACCCCAACCAAAATGTTGGTCTGGTTCACTGCAAGCAATAAACAAACAAGCAGCCAAGTACTGTCAGCTTGTAACTTGCTATTACAAAGCACTGCCACTTGGGGCTCCTTCCAAAACTGAATGTAATTATATAATCAGATAACTTTTAATTGCAGGAAAATGTCTCCTTAAGAAAACCCCGCCATATCAACAGTGATAAAAGTTTTGTTTTTACATAAGACATTTAAACTAATTCTGGTGATTCCTACACTTCAATTACACGGACAGTTCACCATAAAAGCCCCTGCGAACAAGTCCAACATATAAACAACAGAACAAATGCCTATTAAAAAGCCAGAACGGTCACAGCTGCTATTACAGGAAATTAATTACCACAAATGTATCGTGTATGTATCTGAGAATTCAAAATCACAGTGGTGTAAAAATGGCATGGATAAAACTTTAATTGAAATTATTAATGTGAAACCGTGTGACTGTACAGCTGAAATAGCACACTGAATGAAATATTTTAAACAAAATATTATACAACAATCACAATGCCTCCAATCAGGAGACGTAAAGGCATCAGGTGTGGGCAAAAAAGAGAAAATCTTATTTATTATTACCCACATCTCTAAATGTGGCGAAGCACATATTCATGGTTTCCTGACATCATGCTGTGCTATGGCTGTTTTACCAGAAATCTCATATCTGTGTTTGCTAAAACATAAATGCTATGGCTAAACCGTAAATGTCGGCACTTCTGCAGATCTTATATTCTCATATCTGAATAATCATTTAATTAACCAGAAAAACTTCCCCAATTCTGGACATTCATTTAAAAGACGAGGGACAAAAAGTCTGAGTTCTTGACACGTAGATATAAAAATGAACAGAATGATTGTGTGTGTTTGTTCAAGCAGGAAAATATTAAAATACGTGGTTCAGCCAGAAAAAAGTTCTGTTCCTATCACTCATTAGAGAAAACATGAAACTGATCGCAGATCAGCACAAAAGGCATATTTCAGGATTACATCACTAAATCCTTGTGAGACTTGTGCGGTGTCATCTTGTCCAAGGTGTCCATGAATCCTGGCTTTAGCACAGCTCAGCTTGTCCCAGCTGAATACGACGCATTTCATTCCCCTTACTTCCGGTTTGGGCGCCCCTTACCTGCCTTGTTTCCCACTCTTCTGCCCTTCCCTCCTTTCCTGCCCCCTTTCCCCTTGTCTCTTTGATCCCTCTTCTGCTTGCCATGCAGGTCTTTCTTCATCCGTCCATCCACCACACGGAAGACACCCTTCACTCCTGGTGGACGGCGGATTTTACGCCCAGTGCCCTTTTTGGCCACAACATAGGTCACGTCCCTCTTCTCCTTAGCCACACCAGCTTTCTTGTAGATGCTGGAAAACAAGAAAGGGTTTTCATAAGCTACAAAAAAATAAATAAAATTTCCAGTTCTACAAGTTCCTACGTGTAGTGTTTTCCCCCCTAAATATTGTTTTAATTAAAAATCAAGGCTGCACTTGTTTTATGTATACAGTATAGGCAAAGAGAATAAAAACAGAGAAAAACAGACAGAGACGGGGAGACGGAGAGAGGAAGCTAGATAAGATATTTTTCCTGCTATCTTAACAGCAGCATGATGCAGTTTTATGGTAAGAAATTGTATTGAAAATTAATATAAAGACTTAGACACTGCCAAAAACTGGTGCTCAGAAAAAATTAACCTCTCCTGATACAAGGTTTCATTGTGAAATCGTTTTGAACGGCATCATTGACGTAATGCCATGTAACCACCATGTTATGATCGCCCCCACCCAAAAGTTTTGATATTGTCTGAAAGTGTCACGCTATTGAGATAAGATTTCTTTAATGCAAACTCAATATAGCAACGGTATACAGGGTAGCGAGATGCCATTCCGCTGAACAGGTTTACTTCCGTAAGCACGTTATACTCGCCAGAAACGTCATTCACTTCCTTAATGTGATTGGGTTAAATTGGTCTATTCAAACAAGTAATGCATTGCGTGGCAGTAATAGTTTATTTTGCCAGCTAAAAAGATGAAAATACCTACCTACTGTATATGGCACATAGAATTCTGTTTACAGGTGTTTTTTATTTTAAGGCTTGAAACAAGTGACAGATGGAGGTGAAGACAGAGTAGAAGTTACCATCATTCAAACATTCATTCCCTTTACGGTTATATACAGGCATGAAAAATATCACCACAGGGTTCCAACATGTACATGTATGTACAGATGGATGGATGTACAGATAGACAGACACAAAAAAATAAAAATTAAAAAAATCAGATTGATGCTATACATATTTCTCCTAAGTATGGTACTAAGTATGGTATGGTTAAAAATAAACTTACTTAGTAAACAACTATCCAATGAACATGATCATAGGACTTTTGGTGTGTATGTGGGTGTGAGTGTGTGTGAGAGAGTGAGAGAGAGAGAGAGAGAGAGAGAGAGAGAAAATAATCTGACTTTTTAAGCTGTGCCATCTTCTCTCTCTCAGAAATGTCCACTGTGTTCACCACCGCTTCAGCCTTCTTCTTTGCCTGCTCCATCTTCTTTAACATCTACAACAAAACATGCAATCAGTCATGTGTCTCTTTTTCACATACATCAGATTCTCCATCTTTCCACCCATCATCCCTGCACTTCCAGAACAGCTGCTATTATAAAAACTCAAACACAATCTGACCAATCAAAAACTAGAATTAAAGGGCATCATGGTATGAACTTCATAACACATGAATCTCCTTGTCCTGCTGGGTTTTAATCCCAACCTACACTTGCATGTTGGTAAACTTCTTTGGCAAACCCTACACTGATAGAATGTTCTCATGACCCTACATTCTTTGCTGGATCGGCATCTGAATATAACAGCTGGTAAATCTCTCTCCCTCCCTTCCTCCCTCTCACCCTTCTCTTCTTGCGAGCTTTTGCCTCTGCCAATTTCTTAATCGGACGCGTGTTGATCTCCTTCCACTTCTGTTTGTACTCCTCTACCATCTCACGTGTCACAGGGATGGGTTTCTTCCTGTGCTTCCTCTCATCATCTAAGAACCAAACTGGAATTTCACCAGTGTCCTGCGAACTGGAGAACCTAAAAGAAGAAACAAGCACACGGTTGAGTTATTCTGTGCTCTGCAACACATTGTACTACACAGAGCAAAAGTCATTTATGGTATATAGGCAGGACTGCTAACCTGTGAAAGGATTCATCTATCAGGTCCCTGCGTCTCTTCTTGGACGTAGCAATCTGAGCACCGAGAGCCAGACCCTCCGGGTCCAGGATCCGAGCACGCTTACCTGAAGCAAAACCACACCACTTTTTAACATTACAACCAAAACAACTACTCCAATGGGGAGATGGTGTTGTTTTTTCCCCCATTTTTTTATCCATAAATATGTTGTTACGGTGTTCAGTAGCCATGTTTGACAATGGCACAATTAATATGTTTATCTCTTATTTAGTTTTTCTCTCCAGGCTGTTTGAGCTGGATGTAAACATGTTTTATTGCATTTTTTAGCACATTAGCGTATCACAGAGTTGGAGTTCTTTGGATTAGGAATCATACTTTGATGCTCCATTGCTGTCCGAAAATAAAAATAAAGTTCTGAAAATAGGTATAATATTTGACCTTTAAATAGTCAGGCAATAGAACAAGTAATAGGTAATAGATCTGCCTGGTTACTACACCCCAACCTATTGGCTTGCATCCTATTCCGGTGTCTGTAGCGTGAAACGACTAAGAGATCAACTCCTCCTGAATAGGGCGCAACTCCATCGCAGGTTACCTTCCCAGTATATTTTTACAAATACCCATTTATACTGCTAGGTGGATAGGGGCACAGTTGTGGTTAAGACCTTGCCCAGGGGTCTGAGCACAGTGGGGGTTTTATGAGGATTTGAACCCAAAATCTTACAATCATGAGCCTCACACACTAACCACTACACCCCCGTGCCCACAAGAACAAGTAATCATCAGTAATGAAGTAAGTAATAGAATGTTTGCATTATCTTTCAGTACAAAATTCAACAAGGATATTTCAGCCATCAAACATGCCTCCTTATACAGAACCATTACTACTCTTGGACCCCAGATGCCCCAGTACATACTTGTGCTCTCTACAGGAACTACTTGAAGGTCGTCATCATCGCCAGGCAATTCAGTGGAGCCAAAGGTGCTCTTCATCCTCGCTATTTCTCTGTGCACAAGCAAAACCAGTTTTTATAACAAACACAATTTCTAACAAAATCATTATTAAGGATCAGTGTGCAATGGACGAGTAGGAAGCATTCCTTACTCCTCGTCATCGCTGCTGTCATCATCCGAGTCCTCATCATCCTCCTCCTCCTCCTCTCCTGCTGCTTTTCCAGCTTCCTGAGCAGATGTGGCTGTCTCCTCCTCCTCAGCAGGTTCTCCCTCCTCTTTAGCCTTCCTCTTTTTGCCCTTTCCTGAGAAGGAGAGTGATGAGTAAACCACATTCTTCCAGTAAAAACACACCCAGCTGCAGAATTATTGGCACCTGGTGTGATCTCCTTAAAGATTTGGAGGGGGTTATTTGAATTAAATTTATAAATATACTTCAGTAAAAGGTTTTTTAAGTATAATGAAAATAATTTACCACAAACATTTACTCATAACCTTTTTTTCCCCCCATCAAAGGGGGCAGATACATCTGGAGCTGGTTGTACATAAACACACCCTGCAGGAGAACACTTACCTGCAGCCTGTTTGCTGTGCAGGAACTGCGTCTGTTTAAGCTCCCTCATGGCATCTTCTTCCCCATCAAGGTCCAGTTCTGAGAAGATATCCTAACAACACATACAGTGTCATACAGTGAGCTGAACTTCAGGCTAGACAGGTACACTTTTCTGTTTTGGAGTAGCACTAGTAGTGAAGGAATCGTGGCCAGTCTTCCCAGTGGACTAGCCATGGCTTCTGGGCCAAACACTGCATTCAGTTACTGAATAAAAAACATTTAGTGGTTTTTCCCCGATCTAAAGATCTGTAGTACTACAGTAATAATTTTAGCATGACTACATTGTCAATACTAAAGAAAGGTTTTTAGGGACATGGTTAAAAACTTTGAAAATACAGTCCTCACTGTGGAAAATTTAGATGGCATGACCGGTTTTTCATGAGATTTTTACAATTAGGAAATCTAGTTACCATCCTACTAACATGCTGTGAACACACACACACACACACACACACACACACACAACACAACATACGTACTACATATCATCCCAGAAAGCAATATACTGCAGACCACGGAAATATAACTATAAGACAATTCTACAACATTCACCTAATTTGATTTTGATATGTCAAATAGGAATAAAAAAAAAGAATGGCCTAAGTGACGATGTTTGTCTCGCTCTATTGCTATCGGTTTAGCTCACATGACATTCTGGGACACGTTAACTAGATGCTCGGTTAAACAAGTAATGCAGGAAATGGCTGACAGCAGGACGAATGCACATTTTTTAAAATCACCTGCTAGCTTGAATAAACTGAGCTATACTTTTTTTTTTCAATCTCTACAGAACTGTAACTTTCAACTACTACAAACTATACTGGAAATCAACTCCCCTCTTCTTGTTTACGTTTCACAGACATTAACATTGTAAGCAGAAATAAAAGGATGAGATCTCAGAGCTAGGTGCTCTTAATATCTATAGTATGCACAAAACAATCCCATTCCAAGACTTCTTTTTTTATATACTTTCTCAAGATGTGAGAACTCACTTGAATGTTACATGTAGGAGTCAACTCACTAAAGAATTTCAAACTATAGTACCAAGAAAAAACTTTTACTGTTACTTGACATCTAACTGCTTATGAACTGTATATAGAGCTCAGTGGTCTGAACCAAAAGTATGTCTAACTCGGAGGGAAAGCGCTATCCGCCCCCTCGTATAAATGAGCTCACAGACGCCCATGATTGGCTGGTGATCGCTGTGAGTGACAGTGAAGTGAGCGTATGTCTCCCTCCCGTGAGAGCTCGGCCAATTAGCTCGCATGGACTCCTGGTCACGGATGGCTGTGGCGTCAACCTGGATTCGAAGTTGCGATCTCCGGGTTGATAGTCGTGTGCCTTTTAGAAGCGCCGATCAGGAGCCAAGTCTATTGACCTCTTATGGCATTCAGTTGTAATTATAGGGAAGTAAAAAAAAAAATGAAACGTACTCCTGAAATCTCCCTGAGGATCAAAATCTCGCACTCTTGCATAAGTGACCGGGTGTACATGAGCATGTGATTTCATGGTGGGAGGAATGCAGATTCCAGTCCCTCTATTCTGGTCTCAGATCAAAGTGAAGGACTTTTTAATCTTCCATCACACAATCCGAATGGAGCTAAACTGATGGGCTTTCAGGGTCCACAGACATACACATACATTCTGTGTTTACCTCAAACTCATGTGGGAGATTTCGGGTTGAAAGCACTTTGCCATTTACCTTGCTAAACCACATGCTGGTCTGTCGGTCTTGCTTTTCAGTCTTTCCCTCCAAATCCACCAGCAGTTCGTTTCCCTGCTGCTCTTCATCCTCATCCTCCTCCTTCACAGTGAAGGAAACCCTGGAGGAAACAGAATCCCAGAGAAGTAAAGTGCTGAAACAGTTCAAGGAATCTCTCTTTACCCCGTTAAATAAAGGAAGCAGTCTGTGAAACACACTTTTTCTTGGGAAGCTTCTTTAGCTGTTTCTCTTTTTCTTCAATCTCGGCCAGGTCGTCATCGTCCAGGTCTGACGCCAGAGAGACGAGGTCGCTCTCTGATTCAGAAACGTGTACGTACTCCTCTCCGTCTTCATCCACCAAGGCATCTGCCCCAGTCATATCACCCAGTGTGAGCTCATTCACGTCCTGCAGGAAGAGTACAGAAAGAATAACACTCAGCATTTTATAATAATTTAAATATTTTCTCCCTTCCACTAATGACGTGGTTTATACCAACCATGTGTCTTACAAATAGTACAATACTGTAATTGACCAATCAGAATTGAGTATGCAGAGGAGCCACATAATGAATTTCAGTTAAACCAATCACTCAAAACTTATGTTGAAAATGTATATTCAGAATAAATTTTAGCAAAGCATTTTCCTAATGTTCTATGATTAGGTGTGATCATGGCACCTTGGCTTTATTGATGGTTTTGAGGGAGAACATGCTTGAGTCGCCAGCGTCGGCAATGGAAACTCCAGGAAGGTCCATCTTCAGCTCCACACGCTCTCTCTGCTTCCGTCGCTCTTTCAAGAGCTTCTTTTTTTTCCTACAGGCACCAAAAAAATTGATTAACCCCAAAAATGGACAAAAACAAAACATAATCTACTAAACAAAACGCTACTTGTGTGGGCTGTGAAAAAATAATTTCTGTGAAAATTATTAAAGGCACCACATTATGGAAGATTAACCCTCTCCCCACCAGATCCCACAACAACTTTTTTCATAAAACAGTATCATGTCATGTTTTCCTGTGTAACAATTTATGGAATTTCATGAAGACTAGTGGACGTGGACATGTTTTTTCCCAGCATACATACACACCACACACACACAAACACAAACACATGTGTGGGTGTGTATGTATATGTATGTATGTATGTATGTATACAAATATTGAATTGGGAAGGAAATGTTGTTTTACTGGTTTGGTTTAGTTTTTGAGGACTTGACTGTACAACACTATGTTCAGTATGTTTAGTAGCATTTTAACCAAAAGTAACCCTTCAAATGTGTTCAGTAAAAAAAATTAGGTGAAACAAGTCAGACTTAAATCCCAAGTTTCTGTTGAAACCTACTGCACTGGTATTTATGCACCCACCATGTTTTCTTGGGGAAACATGCATAAATTTCACAAATCTACGTTCTATAAATCTAATGATAAAGAAATACTATTTTTCTTAATTTTAAAAATTTAATGGTAGGTGTATTCTCCAACAGAAGGATCATGCTTCATTAATTCGGAATTCTATCACCCTTAATTATAAAGGCTGAAGATATTTCAGAATACTTGCATTGTATACAGAACGAATAGTTCATTCATTTCATATGGGACCAACAAATATTTTTTTTTTTAAATGCTTTGGTTTTACTAGGTGTTGCATTGTGTAGCATTTCTTTATATTTATGAATATCTATACATCTTTAAGTTTAAGCATATGGGGTTAAAAAAAAAAAAAAAAAAAAAAAAAAAATGAAGCCAATTTGTGACAAGGGGTCCTTCGCCTATTTTTTATCCACATGATTTTGTAAAAAAATAGCATCTAGATTTATGTTTTTAACTGTATATGCTGTTAATTTGTCTTGAGACTAATAGAAAAGGGTTTTTTTTCACAATTATTTTTCAACACGACATTAATACAGAATTGCATGAAAATATGCTACTCTAGAGTATTATTGCTATTCGCTCGAGGACATAGTATATTACATAGGCATCTCAAAAACGCTTTGAGATATCTTCACACTTTTTTCGGCATCTGGTGCAGAAAAGTCTCGGGTATAAGAGGGAAAAATTATGTCACTACATTGTAAAATAAAATATTTTCCAGCTTCTGATTTATCCTGGCTTCATAGGTTGGTAATCATTTTTGTTTTACCCCTTATTAGTAGATTCCATATAAAACAAACAACAATAATATTTTCCCCCATTTCCCTCATTGACCTTTTAAAATCTAATACATTAAATGTTAGAACATAATAAAATGTAGTACATAAAGTGTTGTTGCTAAGGCATACAGAATTTTATTGTAATAAAAATGTGCTCTATTGTGTAATAACACAGGCCAAAACTTAGCAAGGTGTTAATACCTTACCTTTTCAGCTCCGCAAACTCCTCTGCCTTCAACTCAGCCAGCTTCTTTTCCATCTCCTCCTCCTCTTCATCAGCCTCATCACCATCATCTTTCTTATCCAACACCTCTTTCTTCTTCTTCCTGGGTTTCTCTGCATCGCTCTCCTCATCACCGGAGCTCAGACTGAAACGAAGACATTAGAGATTAGTAACTATCCAGCAGAAAAGTAGAGCATGCTCCTGTCACAAAGTCAGAACCTTATACCTGATCTCTTGATCCAACTGCTTTGCTTCTTCTTTCAGTTTTCGGGCTAAAAATTTCCTCAGCCTGGATCTCCACGACAGCAAGACACTGAAACCCAGAAATAGTCTTGATTAAAAACCACCATTAAATAAAGCATATAAATCATACGATACAAGGAACTAAGGGGTGATCCCCCTAGAGGTGCAAAAGAAAAGCGAATGACTGTCGCTTTTCATTCTTAAAATGTTCTCAAACTTGTCTCGCAACATTTGTGGCACATCATTTTGGTTGCCTGCTCATAAACTCATTGCAAAAAATTTCAAACATGCTTGAAATTCCCGCAGAGTACGCAAAATGAGGCCCTGACGCGGAATAGACTCAAACACTTCTCAAACAATCCACGCATGTCACGAGAAGTGACAAGTTGGAGACTTCCACGTGGAAAGTTTGAGAAAAGTTTTAGTCTTGCTGGCATTCGCCATATTCCGTGTGTTTTGTCATAATTCATATTTAATTTTGCAAAAGAAAAAAAGAAAAAGTGAAAAGTGAATGGACTGAGAACAAAAAGCAAACAAAACGCGACTTATTTACGACAGAAAATCACCAAACATTCACTACAGTCGATTCATTAATTTTCACCAAACATTCACAAACCAATCGCAAATTACGCGCAAATTGTTGCAGTACCTTCTTGCGATCTTCGAGCAATATACATATTTAAGCCTCAAAATATTCGCTTTCATGTGGAGTCGCAAAACATATTTGCGTCAGTCACTATTGCATCGCACCTCCGGCGTGATCACCCCCTAAGATGCATCAAACTACATGAAATGGTAGCGTACGGTAATCAGTGTAATGTGACCTACCGCAGTTCTTTTCTTCCAAGAACCTTAATATCTTTACAACATTCTTTAATTTCAGATGATGTTGCCGAGTGTGACTCCAGTTCTGGGTCATCAAAAGTGATCTGAGAGATGAAAGAAATAAAAAAATTGTAAAATTGGGGGGGTGGCGCACATGTACATGTAAGTCAGGAATAAAACAGTTGCTGCTGAAACAAAAAACGAAAGCTGTGATGATGAAGTGTTACTACTGTTACCAACACAATGCTCATTATTTACTCTTTAAATATTTAACAATTGCTGAAATATATAATTCCTCTTGCATCACCCCATTCTGCACATTGTTTAACAAACGTTATTTTTGTCAGTGGGTGGCCATCTGCTCAATCAGTCATACTTCCACTCTCTTTAGAAGCAACTCAGTGCTCCAGGTCTGTATTGAGAGATTACAGCAACGGGACGAACCCTAAGCTCGAAAACATTAGTATGGGGGCTGAAGTGGTGTTTTAAACTCTGCATAAAATTATACATCAACAAATCATTAATAGTGTGTATGATATAATACATTCTTATGTGGAGATCACAGGAATGATTAATATAAGGATTAAGAAATTCATACCTCACTTGCTTTGCTCAGAAAGTCCACAGGGTTCTCAGCTCGTAAAAACACAGAAACTGAGAACGTGTGATACTGAGTCAAGTCTCCATCAGTGTAGCCCTCTGCCTATTAAACACACACAGAGCAATTAAAAAAAACAAAGCCCAGTGATCCAGGACTCCAGCAGAACCTCCAGTTTCAGCGCTTACTTTAGGCTTCTTTTTCATGGTCAGCTCCTTCACTGTCTTTGCTTGGACCTCCACTTCTTTAAATGCATGCTTTGGGTCGAAAAATTTGTTATCAATTTTGTCAGGGGCCAGAAAACCTGGTAGGGAAGAAACAAGAGACATCAGAGAGAAGAGGGCAGAAGAAAGATGCCTCTCACTTCCTGAGAAACAAAAGAAATTTTAGATACATTTCCACCGAGTGAACCAGGAATGATTTTAGTTCCCTAGATACAGTAAGTGCAGGGAGGAGCGTGTTAACCTGAACATCACAAAGAGTCCAAAACATTACGAGTGCATTTGTAAATGACAAAAGGCAAGTTGTGTGCTGGTTTAAAAATGATCAAGGCTCCCGAGTGCAAGGTGTGTGACTATCAACCTGGAGATCGCAGGTTCGAATCCAGGTTGATGCCACAGCATGTCCAAGTCCATGCATGCTTATCGGGGATGGCGTCTGTGAGTTCACTTGTACGAGGGGGCAGATATCGCTTTCCCTTTGAGTGTGTTAGGCCGCCTCCAAATACGTATGCCCAGCAGCTCGAACAGAGGCAGCTGGAGGCATTGCATGTCACAGAGGGGGCCTGTGCAAGCTTACACTCCTCTCTGGTTGGTGGTGGTTGTGTGATAGAGTGGGTGATACACTTGATGGGTGAAAATCGGATATGACTAAATTCAGGGCAGAGTATGGGGGTTAAAAAACAGACAAAAAAAAAAACAAAAACAAAAAAAACCCACATCAATATTAGTATCACATCTGCAGAACATAGTTTAGATAGATAGATAGATAGATAGATAGATAGATAGATAGATAGACAGACAGACTTTGGACAATCATTTGTTATGATTAGTTACATCTTTATCCTATACTCAGCTACCACAGTGACATTACTCATACAGTAAGTCAGATGCTGTTAATACACTAACACACAGAGGGTTGGTACCTTGACAGACGACAAAGATTTCGGCGGACTCGTTACGGGACGCCTGTGGTTTGGTGGCCTGCACCTTCTTAAAGAACTGCTGGAAGATCCACATGAGTGGCTGGTAGTCTTTAGAACGAAACACTTTGGTGATAAACGTTCCTCCTTTGTTGAGAAACTCACAAGCCAGCTTCAAAGCCATCAGGGTCAAGTGTGCTAAGGACGAGACACACAAACTTATTTGTTTCATTCCAGCACTGTTAGTGATCCGATAGCAATCAATAAAAAAGTGATACAATTAAATGAAACAGATCAGAATTATGAAAAATTAACAGCACACCCTGAAGCTCAAATGATAAAAGCTACATTTACAAACAGATCATATTTTAAAATAAGCAGTTGTTATCAATTACAGTTCATTATGAAAAGAAAGAAAGCAGGAATGTAAGGAGAGAAGGAAAGACAACGCACAATCGCACAAGCCACTACCTAGCAATTACGATTAGCAGCCATTTTACTGTACGTGAACTTGACCTACAATGACCTTTACCATGAATTCGTTTCAGTCTTTGGTCCCAAGACGCTACCCTTAAAACTTGGTGATATCAAGCAGTACTTAAGATACAGACGTGTAGCCACAAAATAAACAAAAAAAATCCCCCAAAATAAATAAAAACACAAAAGCACAAACTAATAGAAGTGAAAACAATACCAGCTACACTATCCCAGCCAATAAACAGAAGAGAGGGGAAATTAAATAATCCAAGTCAGAGAGAAGGAAAATTTTAATTTCTCCCTCTTTTCATCATCATCATCATCATCATCATCATCTTCTTCCGCTTATCCGGGGCCGGGTCGCGGAGGCAGCAGTCCAAGCA
>JAQMYF010000002.1:23511809-23522288 GCA_030014195.1 Neosilurus mollespiculum | reverse complement strand
AATACAATCTGGTGAATATATTTATAGTAATTTCTGTATTTATGCCAATTAATTGCATTTATTCTAATTAAGCAGGTCATGATTGTTTGTTATGGAGATTTTTCTTTTTCAATGTAACCCTAATGTCCTCCCCTTGTACCCTTCACTTGCCCTTGACCAGGAATATAAACATAACTGAAGCTGAACACTGGGTCAAAAAAACTGACTTAAAAAAATGTAACTGTTATAAATGTTACCAAAAAAATGTTCCCATATATTTTTATAAATATTGGTCAGACTGAATTTTTTTCCATCCTTATTTCCTTTTTTGTTGAGACTAGCAACTTATCTGCTTGTTAACTGGTGCTGCATAGTATCACAAACATGATGTCGTCATCACAGGTGGCCGGAAGTGAGGAGGTTGCCCGTAGAATTCTCGAGATCAACATGGCTACATACATGAAGATGTGGTGCAGATACAGGCAGGCGTATAAAAACGGTACCGTCCTCTGTTCCAAGTACACCAGAAAGCTTGGTGCTGAGATTAATCCGGGAGAATCTTTCAGCAGGAGCCAATTCGATGTAAACCGAACATATTCTTTATTGTCGTGTAAAAGATTTCCGTTATGTAGCTTCAACACTATTGCATCAGTGACGAGACCTGCGCGCGTGACAGATCTGAGAAAATGGACCCGAATCGCGGCTGTACTTCCGTCTGGCAGGGACAGTGTCGGATCTGACTTGTATATGAACCACGACCAGAGGAGATACCTGTTCGGCAGTAGAGGCAGCGGTCCCCCTGGAGAGGATGGAGCCGAGAGCAGTAGCCCTAATGACGGGGAGCCCGGTGGAGATGGATCTGAGTCCGGTTCTGCCCCTCCGCACATCACCGCTCTCACTCCCATGATGGTGCCTGAAGTATTTCCAAACGTGCCCCTCATTGCTGTGACCAGAAACCCGGTCTTCCCGAGGTTCATCAAGATCATCGAGGTACTAATTTTGTTTAACAGGTCTTTATATCACAGCGCTGCTGAATGATCCAATCTGATTGGTCAGAAGGTATAGCGTTGAAGTAGTTCCGGCTGCAAGGTGTGTATTAAGTCGCCCCGTCCAGTGCGTTATAGTTTCTATAGCAACACTCACAGGAACTTGTATGTTGGATGCGCCACATAATATAGGTCTAACAATAAACAAAAACACAATGACTTTCGTGGGGTGTTTAACAGAAAAACATCTACACTGTAGTGTTTTGTAAGGAGACGTTTATGCAGCATTTATGGAAGGAATCTGTAGTGTCTGCGCTTTGGAACAGTCACAGAGTTGTCTGCCATAAGAAAGTATTTAAGGCAGAAGACTTTTTTGGGAACATGAACAAGTGGCATATTGAGTTAAAAGGTTCCTGTGGTGAACTAGTGTTGCTAGCTACAGTGCTTATCTATATAAGTGTCTGAGTGATTTTGACAAAGGCCAAACTGTGATGACTAAACATCTGGATCTGTTAATCTTCCAAAACGACAAGTCTTGTGTATGCAGTTGGTATGCAGTGGTAATTACTTCGCAAAGGTGGTCCAAGGAAGAACCAGAACAGTCAAGGGTGTACCCCACCTCTCATCCAAAATCTGCTGGTACTGAGTCTGCCAGATAGAAAGTGAATGGATTTGTGATTATTTATTTTCCTGTTTTGATATATTGTAATAATCCTGCAAGGGAAATCTGGTTCTGCATTTTAACCCATCCAAAGTGAGCACACACAGGAGCAGTGGTGCCCGGAGAGCAGTTAGGGGTTAGGTGCCTTGCTCAAGGGCATTTCAACCGTGAAGGTGAAGGTCGGGGGGGGGCACGTCCTCCCTGACCAACACACATTTTTCCTGCTGGTCCAAATCAGCGACCTTTCAGTCCCAAACCCACTTCTCTAACCGTTAGACCACGGCTGCCCTTTCATTCCAATACTCGTGGTGTTGACCGTTTTCATGTAGTTGTGTAACAGTGCCACTTGTCTTCCAGTTAACTGTTAAATATTTACTGAAGGTTTCAGTTAAGTATTACAAATCTTTTGACCCCATTTAAACATCTGAAATCTAAAGTGTCATTAAGGACAGATGCTATCTTACTTGCCTCCAGGTGACGAATAAGCAGTTGATGGAGCTGCTGAGGAGAAAAGTGCGACTTGCTCAGCCCTATGCTGGCGTTTTCCTCAAAAAGGATGATAAGTAAGAATTGAATGAAGGTTTTAAAATTAAGACAAAGCTGCTGTTCTTGCGTGTTTGTTTGAGAACTTCTGTTTCCTGTGTTTTATTAGTGACGAGTCAGATGTTGTGCAAAGTTTGGATGCTGTTTACAACACAGGGACTTTTGTTCAGATCCATGAGATGCAAGATCTTGGTGACAAACTGCGCATGATTGTGATGGGACACCGAAGGTAACAGCAATGGATTCTTTATCATTACATTCCATATTCTGTGGTTTAGTTTATAACACAGCACCATTAAATTCCCATTTCTGATTAATTTTGTGGTGGATAGGTCTATATTACTGCTGGAAGCTATGCGAAGGTTTGAAGATTTTTCCCTTGTTTGTTTGAACCAGGGAAATGCTCTGAATCCTCAGTAGGTTAAAAACAGCAACATCGTGTAATTTGGAAAAATTATTGCAAAAAAAACCTTGAGTATTGATTGAAAGAGGGATATTATGCTTTTTTCACTTTTTTGACCAATGAATGTTATTACAGTGTTGAATAACTGTGTTAGACAACGCCACAGTGTCACATAATGCATGCTTAACTGTTCTCTCTGGGATGTTGGTGCTGGCCATAAAAACCCAAGTTTTCGCCAATCTACATATCCTTTTAGTACACTATTGCATCATGGTATGTTGGGTCTTCTGAATAGCTGGCTTCTCACCACTCCAAATACTGACATGTGAGTGACTGGAAAGCAGCAAAAAGTTACTTGAGCAGGAATGTGGGAATTGTGAGCCATATGTGCTTGTTATTTTTTTCTGATAATGTCATTCACTGAGTAAAGTGTGGCATTAAATAGTAATATCAGTCATTAGTAAGCCAGTGGGGCACAATAATGTGTAACTCCAGGTATACCACAGTAAATGTTCTGGCTGTTCCAATTATGATCATGATTATTACATAGTCATCTGTTTGTGACTGAGTTCACCACAGTGATTTTACATAATCATTATAATTATTTACAGTAGCTTTGGGTTTCACAATTGGTTTTAAAACTCCATTATTACCCTTCGTGTGAGCTACGCAGAAAGTACTGTGACATGGTGATTTTTGTTCCGCAGAAAATTGTCTGTGTGTTCGTCTGTCTGTTGTCCACGAGTGCACGCTCGTGAGATATATAGTGTTTATTTAATTATTACTAGAAATTGTACTGAAATTGTACTAAAATAAAGTGTTATTACATTTACATAAACAGGAACGTTCCAACGGGTCTTACACCGGGATCTAATTACATATTTATACTTCGTCGAACTTCTGTGTGTGTCCGAGTAGCCATAACACTCGAAACACTCGATGTCATTATTATTTTTCCACTATTTCGTAAAGTGCAAAACGCATAATTTTTTTAATTACAGCCTTAGAAAGATGTGAGGAAGTTCGAATAAAAGGAAGTTAAAAAAAAAAACACATTTTGTTTCAATTTGATCATCCAGAATCCGCATCACCAAGCAGCTGGAAGTCGAGGATGAAGAAGTGTCCTCTGCACCGGAGTCAGTAGCCGAACACAAAGCTCAGCGGAGGAAAACCAAGCGCGTTCGGAAGGACTCATCGTCTCTGGCCGAGGAGATGACGGAGAGGGTGAAGGAAGCAGAGTTTGTGGTGGAGGCTGTTCCTTTACCCAAAAGCAATGAGGTCCTTATGGTGGAGGTTGACAACGTCATACACGAGGAGTTTCAGGTCACAGAGGAGGTTAAGGTACTGAAACGTATTCTTCTCTGCTGTAGTTTTCCAGACTGCCTTGTGTTTAAGACTAATCAGTTGTTTCGGTTCAGGCTCTTACGGCCGAGATTGTGAAGACCATCCGTGACATCATTGCTCTGAACCCTCTTTACAGGTAATTTTCCTAATGTTCCTTATTATAGGAATATATGCCTATAGTTAAACAGCTCACCAGTCCATCACAGGGCCAACACATACAAACCATTCACCCTCACACCCAGGGGCAATTTGGAAGAGCCAGTAAGCCTAACGTGCATGTCTCTAGACTGTGGGAGGAAACTGCAGTACCCGGAGGAAACCCAGGCAAGCATGGGGAGAACATGCAAAGCCGCTTATTCCAAATTAGGGTCACAGGGATGCATCGCCTCTAAGTGGCTTAGAGAATGAATGAATGAATACATATTGTTGATGAAATCAGCTGAATACTACCGATAAACTACCACAATTACTGCGTGTTGTTGAACAGAGACAACCGTGAACATTTTATTGATTGTTCACCACATCTCTTACTTCATATCTTTCAGGCCATTACTGAATGATGTAACTGTGTGTGTGCTGTGTTTTGTTGTGCAGAGAATCAGTTCTGCAGATGATGCAGGCAGGACAGAGGGTAGTCGACAACCCCATCTACCTGAGTGACATGGGTGCTGCTCTAACTGGTGCAGACTCACATGAGCTACAGGACGTTCTGGAGGAAACCAGTGTAGGTCTCCTGTTAAACACACACACACACACACACACACACACACACACACACACACACATATGTGTTTATTTTATTTTATTTTTTTGCTTGCTTTGTACAGATTTTTAACATGCGATTTGGGTTTGCAGATCCCCAAGCGGTTATACAAGGCTCTGTCTCTGCTGAAGAAAGAGTATGAGTTGAGTAAGCTGCAGCAGCGCCTCGGACGGGAGGTAAGAACTGTCTGATTTCATCACATACACCAACAACTCCATTTAACCACATTCAAGTTCATAGGAGGCCTTTTAGATCATAGTTAGGATTAAAATAATACAGTGTAAATTTAGAATATTTCCCATGGTGGCATAGTGGTTAGCATGTCCGCCTCACAGCATGAAGGTCCTGGGGGTGAGTCCCGAGTTCGGCGAGGGCGTTTTGGTATGGAGTTAGCATGTTCTCCCCTTGCTTGCAGTGGTTTCCTTCAAATACTTCAGTTTCCTCCCACAGTTTAAAGACCTGTACATTAGGCTAATTGGCTGTTCCAGATTGCCCCTGGTGTGAGTGAATGGTTTTGTGTGTGTTGGCCCTGCAGTGGTCTGGCGAGCTGTTCTGGGTATGTCGTGCCTTTGCCTAGTGTCAGCTGAGACAGGATGCAATCTTTAAATCAATAACAGAGAGTATTTGTGGCAAACAAATAGGCAATCTCCAATAAATTTGTTAATTGATAAGCATTTTATTTTTCTGAGCAAATTCCTTTCCATAAAATTGCAGATTAGTTGTATTTTGTCACAAAAATTAATTTCTTACGACACAGTGGTTTCCTTTAACGGCACGTTTCTGCTGTAGGTGGAGGAGAAAATCAAACAGACACACAGGAAATACCTCCTGCAGGAGCAGCTGAAGATTATCAAGAAAGAGCTGGGCTTGGAGAAGGAGGACAAGGACGCTATAGAGGAGAAGTTCAGAGAGAGGCTGAAGGGGCGCACTGTACCCCAACACATCATGGAGGTCATAAGTGAGGAACTGAACAAACTCAGTCTTCTGGATAATCACTCCTCAGAGTTCAAGTGAGTCTTGTGTGCTGTGCTCCTACATTATGCTGCAGTTAGTCTTGATTACAGCATGTAATCAGCATGGCAACGATTCAATAAACTTAAACAACATTGCAACATTTATTTCCATCCAAAGTTGGGTTCACTTGATGATGGGCAAGTCAAACCACTCCAGAAAGTCTCCTCCAGCGCATAGACTTTCAGTAGGGTTAAGGTCAGGATCTGGGGTGCCAGTTTATGTGTGAAAATGGACCCACATGCTCCCTGAACCACTCTTTCGTTATGTGAGCCCCAATTTTATATCTGTGCCATCCGGGAAGAAAAAGTCTATTGATGGGATAACCTGGGCATTCAGTAAATTCAGGTCATCAGCTGACTTCGTTTTAGTGACTAATAATGTTGCTAACCCCCCGACCGGACCAACTGAATGAAGAATGGCGTGGTGATTACATGCTGTGTAATTAAGGCTAAAGGTGGTCCAACAAAATAGAGTGCAGGACTTTTTTGACTTGGCAGTGTATATCATAATAATAATAATAATAAAAATAATGATGATGATGACGACAATAATAGTGTGATGATGTAATGAAGTATCTGTAATTCTGTGATTTGTATTGTCTTTTGAAGGGCTAAAAAAAACAAAAACAAAGATTCTACATTGTTTTAAAAAGTAATAGAGACTAAGAACAGTCAGTCTCATGTCCTGGCAGGTTCACCAACTGAATTTGAATTGCTCGTGCTGCAGTCCCAGTATTCCAGAGAATTTTAAGCAGATTTTAAGCAGATTAAAACAATACATATATAGGATTTGTTTACCATGTGGCATGTTGAATTCTCTGATGATTGGTCAGATATTTTTTTTTAATAGCAGAGACTCTGAAAAAAAGCTCCAGCTGCAAAACCCAACTTTATATTAATGCTCTCATATTACTATGTTATTATTTTTATAGTTAGATATGATATGGTGAAGATTTCAGGACAATGTTTTTACCATTTATTAAAGAAGACTTCAATGTCATTTACTTGTAATAATTAATATGATTTCTGTTATGCCGATTATAACAGGAAGTACTTTGTTACTTGGCTGTTTCTCTGCAAATGAATAAAAATGTTTGGCATTTAATTAAATACATTGAAATCATATGCTAGTTGCAAAGGTATTAGAGGATTAAAACATCCAGTTATTGCTCATTTTCCCTAATAATTAGAAAAGGTTTTATTAAAGAACAAATGTGTTATATAACATTACATAACACGTCTAAAAATGTTACTGACTACTTCGTATACTGCCTGCCAATTTAAGATCACATTATAACAATAACATAACAATACAATAAAACAATTTTCTGTACTTAATGTGTTTTAGGTGCCATAAATAATGTACCCTTCTCATTTCTGTCTTTTTCTTCCAGTGTTACGAGAAACTACTTGGACTGGTTGACCTCGATGCCATGGGGAACTAACAGCATGGAGAACCTTGAGCTGTCTCGAGCCAGTGAGGTGCTGGAGGAAGACCATTACGGCATGGAGGATGTGAAGAAGCGTATTCTCGTAAGCTCGCTGTCAGTTTACAAGCATGAACATTATTGGTCTATGAGGAAGGGGTGCTAATTCAGGTTTATTTTAAATTATGCAGGAGTTTATTGCAGTTAGCCAGCTGAGAGGCAGCACTCAGGGGAAAATACTGTGTTTCTATGGACCACCTGGTGTGGGAAAAACCAGTATCGCTCGTTCCATCGCAAGAGCCCTAAACCGGGAGTACTTCCGCTTCAGTGTGGGCGGCATGACCGACGTAGCCGAAATCAAAGGCCACAGGTCCATAATGTAGAATTGAGCAGATTAGAATTAATTTCAGTGATTTATCTTTTTAAATACATGTTTTGTATGTTGTAGGAGGACATATGTTGGAGCGATGCCTGGAAAAATCATCCAGTGTCTGAAGAAAACGAAAACAGAAAACCCGCTAGTTCTCATTGATGAGGTGTGCACATCAAAAACTGATTTTACAATAAACCACAAATTTGATGCAAACTCCTCTAGCGTCTTCTTTTTGTACAATTTAACAGGTGGATAAAATAGGTAGAGGCTACCAGGGGGATCCGTCTTCCGCCCTACTGGAACTTTTAGATCCTGAGCAGAATGCAAACTTCCTGGATCATTACCTGGATGTTCCTGTGGATCTGTCGAAGGTGGACTGTGTGCCTGGATTCATTCATTCAGTATTTTCTTTTATATCTATTTAATTGTGATCTTTGTCATAATTACTTTTGTCATTATTTGTTTTCTAAACAGGTTCTTTTTATTTGCACTGCCAATGTGATCGACACCATTCCTGAACCTCTGAGAGACCGAATGGAAATGATCAATGTGTCTGGATATGTGGCTCAGGAGAAATTAGCCATTGCGGAGGTAACATTCAGCAACATACTGTACACTTCATTCCTATTGTTTACTATGATACCACTTTCAAATTACTCACTGTGTTTTCCATTAATATTAATCCAGAGCCGATTAAAAACAACTGCATAAGCTTCCCAAGACAAGTATTGAGTTGGAAAAAAGAAACACACACATTGGCACAATGTATACAGTTAAGTTAAAAATTCTGCACCCATTTCAAACGAATTAAAGATTTTCATTTGTGATGGTGGTGTTTTTAAAACAGATATTCCTTCATTATTGCAAGTGTTATTACCCCCCCTAAATTTGAGATTTTTATTAAGGTACTGTTTATTAAATAACAAACATACTTATATTTACATGTATGGCATTTGCCAGATGCTCTTATCCAGAGTGAATTACAATTAACTTTTATTATACAACTGAGCAATTGAGGGTCAAGGGCCCAACAGTGGTGGTACTGGGGATTGAACCCCAACCTTCGGATCAGTAACCCATTGCCTTATCCACTGAGCCACCACAGCCCATACATCATTTAAATATTTAAAAATATAAACTAAAGAAATAAAATAGTGTCTCCAGTAACATTTTTTTACACATCCCTCTTACTGTTTATTAAATTAAACTTTTTACATAACTGGTAAAATGAAATGAAAGGAAAGCCTTCGAAAGCCCTCTTGTTACACATGAACATATGTCTATTTTCATTATCAGGTGGTTTTTACTTACGTTTTTGAAGTTGCAATCTGCTAAATTCCATTTGATAGTTTGTAATAGCCACTTTGAAAAGACTGCTGTAATGCTGCATTGTTTATTTAAATGCAGACTATTTCCATATTTACTGTCACGCGTGAAGCACATGCTACTTTTCGCAGTACAACATCGCCCCCTGTGTGTAGATTTACGAACAAGGTTGTAATAATAGTTTGATGTGCAATGATGTTTACTATACAAGCAAGCTTTTATTACTTTTGGGTTTAATTTCCCTTCTGGTTACTAATTCTACCACATTCGAGATGGAGAAAAAATCAATTCAGTTATGTATCCAATTCTTTTGTGATGTTATTTCATGCATGGCCACGATGACTCAAAAATTTATTTTTATTCTTTTTTTAATTTACTTATATGCTTGAATTTTAAGTGGTGGAACATTGCCATTCCTCTATAGTCCGCACTGCATGCTACACTATTTCCACACTGGCAGTCATCACAGCATCCCCTGTGGTGGGGGTGAATTATTTGCTAACTTTGTTAATTGTTATTTCTACACAAGCTTTCTTTTACCTGGTTTAAGGTTTTAAAACTGTAACAAATTAGAAGAAAAATTGTGATATCGAATCCAGATATTTATAGAATTGCAGTAATTAAAGAATCGCAGAACAACTCATATCAGCACTTATGCATCATGGTAAGAATGTATGAGGTGGTCCCTGTTGACTCCCATCCCTGCTGCAGAGTTAAATATACATTAAACTGCTATGTTTACTTTTTATGCCACCAAGTGGTGGAGGCATCATTTCTTTGGGACGGATCCGTTCATCCACTTTTCTGATGCTGTTAACTCAAAGAAACACCTATAGTATTGTGTTTTTACTTTTAAAGTTTGTCACATATCTGTTATTAATGTCCTGCTCTGGACCTACAGAGGTATCTGGTGCCCCAACTCCGGACTCTTTGTGGTTTGGATGAGCAGAAGGCCAGCATCGCTTCAGAGGCTCTGAATGTTCTTATCAGGCAGTATTGCAGAGAGAGTGGTGTCCGCAACCTGCAGAAACAGGTGGAAAAGGTGAGAGAGGTTCTGAGGTCACACTGAGAAAAATGATCCTGAAATAATAGAAAACATTTGGGCTCTGTAAGTACTGTTTGTTCTGTTAAGATGCATGGGTCTCAGTATTGATGTTGCTGCAGTTTTAACCAAAGTCCATACTAGTGAAGGGGGCTTGGCCTTTAGAAGTTGAAGGCATATGTTGCAAGCAGTTGAAAGGCTGTCAGTAAAATAATGTGAAGTATATACAGTACACACTTGGGTTTGTGCTTATCAAAAATAATACCCAGTTTTATTGGTGGGAAGCACAGTGGTGTAGTGGTTAGCATGTCCGCCTCAAGTCCACTTGTCCGGAGCAAGTAGGTCATGGGTTTAAGTCCCGAGCTCGATGAGGGCATTTTGGTGTGGAGTTTGCTTTTCATGGGTTTCCTTTGGGTACTCCAGTTTCCTCCCACAGTCCAAAGACATGCACATTAGGCTAACTGGTTGTTCCAAATTGCCCCTGGATGTGAGTATGATTAGTCATGTGTGTATCGGCATTGCGATGCTCTGTACCATGCCTTCTCCTTAGCTGGTTGAGATAGGCTCCAGCATTCCTGCAACCCAGTAGGATGAAGCAGTACAGCAAATGAGTGAGATT